>NMRB01001364.1:22838-45509 GCA_002633025.1 Notospermus geniculatus
GCGAGAAAATTCGAGGCGGGCGCTGATGCTAAACTGAAGATTTTTTTTATGTCGCCTTATTGTAGATCGGCGTCGTTATATGCAAGCAGTCTTCGTGGCACATACAGAAAGAGGTTGGCAAATCAATCAGAGGGTTGTGGGTTCGAATCTCGGTGCCATCATAGATTATTTTTCGTTACTTTTTTCTCATTTGGTAGCTGTGCTGAGATCTTTACTGTTCAAGAGCGTGGTGGCAAGTGAAACCAACTCTGACCGTCCGAGAGGATGTATCGTTTTCAGAGGTAGTTTGGAAGTGCCTTAATTGTGGCTGTTCGTAATTTCTACCTCTGCCGCTTGGGGTTTATATCTATTAAGTTCAGCTTTAAACTAGGCCCCCTATCACACAGCACTTCGAAACGACTTCATTGCTGGCCTTGGCCAGCTCTTGTTAATTATTAATTCTTCCATCCTATTTCGACCATTTCGAATTTTCGGCCATTTCGATCATTTCGGCCATTTCGTTCCGTTACCAAATTCCATCCTCGAACGCAGGAGAACGATCATCGCGATTCGGTGGGGATCCCAAGCTGGGTAAAGTTAAGGATCCTTATGTTTACCCAGGATCGTCCTGGGTAAAGAAAAGGATTACCCAGGATGATCCTGGGTAAACATAAGGTATATACCCAGGACGACATTGACCCATTCAGCGTTACTACTAGAGACATCTATTAGTGTTATTTCTGCAGGTTTCCCATTGTGGGTGTTCAAACTATCGTAAGCAGTAGCCAGTTGAGTTGATTCATGCAGAAAGAGGAAATTCACCAAACTTTTTCAACAACGATGCTCATTACCATGATTACGGCGTGAGATGACATGAATCAGTGTAATCGCGTAAATGTTATGACGTAGTACAACTTTCGGGTCACGTCATGAACATGGTCTCATGTCACTACGTGACTCAATCGCACGACGACTCTGTCGAAGGGAGTGAGGATATTCCGCCAGTCATTATTTTCGCCAGTCACCAGTCATTTTCCCGCCAGTCATTCTTGAAAATATATGGTAGCCCATTAGGCTGATTTCAAATTTGTATGGTGGATGTAAAATCACATTTTAAGGTACATTAATTATTATTTCTTTTTAAAAACCATAGGCCTATAGGAATTGGTCCTTGGCATCAGATCATTCACCCCTGAATTCAGTAATTACACCCATTTTTGAATTCGACCAAGTGAAGACACTATGGTGTGCCTTTTTACCTCAGATCCCAAAACCCATTCGGACCTCACCACTCCATTCGCCCACCATGCAGCCACAGCACGTGCAGCATGTTGCTGAAGATCAAGACGATTACATCATGGATTACGACAGTGTTTTGCTAACGTATGTATATATCTAGGCTTATTATTGTTTCTTAACACATGTAACATGTACTGTAGGCCTATTAGCCTATTAGACTGGCGTTGTGAACCCTTATTTTTGGATGAACTGACTGACCATCATCTACTAGGCCTTGGCTTGGCCTCTTGGGCATGTCATGTCATGCATGTCATGATGTAGGGGCCTGCACATAGTGCACAATTAGTGCACTCAATCCTCGCCAGCTAGCATTGCTGCTAGGCATCATACATGCACCTTCATGCCTTGGGATGATGATGATGATGGGGGTTGCAATGCTGTTGGCCTGCCCTAGCTAGCCTACCGGTAGGCAGTAGGCCTAGGCCTAGGCCTATCATGCTATAGGCCTAGGCCTAGGCTATAGGGGCCCAGGCCTACCGGACGGAGGAGGCCCCCAGGCCCCAGGCCTTGCTTTAGCTTTATGACTGTGACCCACACTCCCACAGAGTACTGGCCCATGCCCTGGGCTTGATTTGTTATAGGCCTATTTTGGCATGTTTGGGTCTCGGGCTCGGCATGGGGTGGATGGGGTGGATGACAGTGCAGTGGCAGGCCATAGGCCTACACCTAGACCAGGGTAGGCCTAGGCCTCTAGGCCCTATAGACTTTGCTGTTGTTAGCTAGGATAGGAACTAGGCCTACAATACTACATGCCTAGGCCTAGGCCTGCCTACAGTACTATGGCATCTAGGCCTATGGTATTGTCAACAAAGGTTGAACAGAGCACGGAGGAGGACTGCTGAACTGCACAATCCCCCCCCCCCACACACACACCCACACCTGCAGCAGGATCCTGCAGCAGTGGCCTGTGAGTGTTGGGCTAATGATGTTAGGGTCAGGAACAGTGGGGGCAATTACAGTGTTAGTGGCGGAGGATGATGCAAAAATGCCACTAGGCCTAGCAGGGCTTAAGATTAAAGAGGAGTATTGCTTAAAAAACTCCTTGAAAATCTCAAAATACTCCTCCATTCCAGAACTAAAAGGGTGTAATACGCCTTGTAGAGATTTATCAGTTTGCAATACTTTACTTATGGAATACTCCTTTGAAGAGTGAAAATACTCTTTCAAATTCTGGTGGAAGAGTAAGAATAAGATACTCTTTGCGCTAAAAATTATCTAGAGATTTATCAGTTTGCAATACTTTACTTATGGAATACTCCTTTGAAGAGTGAAAATACTTTTTCAAATTCTGGTGGAAGAGTAAGATACTCTTTGCGCTAAAAATTATCTAAAGCCTGCACTAGGCCTATAGGCCTGTAGGCCTAGGCCCCTACCTAGTTAAACCGTATCCTACCCAGGAAGGAAGCAATTTACGGATAGGCCTAAGCTAAGCATAGGTCTAGGCTGAGGCCGACATGTAGGGCAGGCGTGGCCTGGCCTTGGATTGAAGGAATTATACTGCTGCTGAAGGTATTGACAATGTCGTCAAGTGAGAAATGGTACCCTACCAGTAGGCCCACTTCCTTGTTACAAAATGAACCTAGGTTCTGATTGAGGTGTCACGTAGAGATTGTTGTAGGCCTATCGGTAAAGTCACAATACAATACATTGGGCGTGCAAAAAGTTAAATGATATGAATATGGTATAAAGAATATGGTTGGTCATTTTTGTTTCTCATTGTTGTTTGTAGGTTCGGTGATAGTAAGTTGAAACCATATCGTCCAAATTCGTCCGCCTCCACACCAGCTGTCAGCTCTCAGTCATTTGATCCATGGGCCTGGGAGTCTCCATCGAGGTCTCCAGGAAATGGGCTTCCGAGTCCGACCATGTCAGTACGTTCTCCTAGTCCTCCAGCCAGATCAACCACTCCATCAGACGGTTACAAGCACAGCATTCACATGTAAGTAAGTTGCTGTAAACAGGAACGAATGTATAAACTTACTACCTGAAGGTGGTAATGGTTGATTATCATTGATTTATTTTGGTTTCTCATTATTGTAGGTTCGGTGATAGTACATGTAAGTTGAAACCATATCGTCCAAATTCGTCCACCTCCACACCAGCTATCAGCAAAGAAACTTCTCAGTCATCCACTTCGTCTCGGTCATTTAGTCCATGGGAGTCTCCATCATTGCCTCTTGGAAATTCGCTTCCGTGTCCGACCATGTCAGTACATTCTCCTTGTCCTCCAGCCAGATCAACCACTCCATCGGACAGTTACAAGCACAGCGTTCACATGTAAGTAAACAGGAATAATGAATACAAAGGGGCTGTAACGTATTCGGGTGAATGTACGGATCAATGAACAGCTAGGACTTTAGGCCCGATCGGGCACATTCGCCAACTTGGGACATATCGCTAAAGTCCTAACTCGTGAGCTTGAGTGAGGATATCGTCCGTCGTCGTCGTCGGTGCGTGTTTAACACAAGGTGACTTTTTTGGTGCACAGCTGTCACAGATCACAAGAGAAGGTGCACAAGTGTCGCAGGTGCACAAGGAAATCGGTGCACAAGAAAATGGATCCACAACAGCCAAAAGTTCACTACGTTCGTCGTCGTCGTCCGTTAGCAGGGCACATTTCGGTCTGATTCGATTATTGGCTTGGCCTCCAGGTGGCCAAAACCAAAAACAAATTTTTATCATAGCTGTATCTAATTAGGATACATAACATATATAACGGGTTTTTGATTTGACCTACTTTTCAAGGTCACAGAGGTCAAAGTTCTACAAAAGTGACGAACCTGCCACAGGTTCTCATTATTTCACTGAGCATCTTCATCTTGCATAAACATGTATTAGAGGGGTACCTTCAAAACTACCGAGTTTCGGTCTGATCGGACATCCATTATGGCCGCCAGGTGGCGTAACCTGAAAATCGACCAAGTGCTATAACTCAGGAGCGGCTTGACCCAGAGTTCTCGAACTTGATATTTACCTCCCTCTAGATGACCTTTACAAGCACGTCAAATTTTGGCCTGATTAAACTTCCAATATGGCCGCCAGGTGGCGTAACCCGAAAATCATCAAATGTGCTGTCACTCAGGACCATTTCATTTGTTCTTTGTCACCCGTTTCATTTCATGTCGATTGAAACCAACATCAAAACCATGCTTTTCAAGTAATGTCCAGCAGATTCATTTGCATTACAATCCTGATCCCTACCTGAAGGCATGAATCAGGGATTTACATGGTTGGTTATCATTTATTTTTGTTTCTCATTGTTGTAGGTTCGGTGATAGTAAGTTGAAATCATATCGTCCAAATTCGTCCACCTCCACACCAGCTGTCAGCTCTCAGTCATTTGATCCATGGGCCTGGGAGTCTCCATCGAGGTCTCCAGGAAATGGGCTTCCGAGTCCGACCATGTCAGTACGTTCTCCTAGTCCTCCAGCCAGATCAACCACTCCATCAGACGGTTACAAGCACAGCATTCACATGTAAGTAAACAGGAATAACGAATGTACATTATAAACTTACTTCCTGAAGGCATGAATCAGAGATTTACATGGTTGGTTATCATTTAATTTTGTTTGTCATTATTGTAGGTTTAGTGATAGTAACTTGAAACCATATCGTCCGAATTCATCCACCTCCACACCAGCTGTCAGCTCTCAGTCATTTGATCCATGGGCCTGGGAGTCTCCATCGAGGTCTCCAGGAAATGGGCTTCCGAGTCCGACCATGTCAGTACGTTCTCCTAGTCCTCCAGCCAGATCAACCACTCCATCAGACGGTTACAAGCACAGCATTCACATGTAAGTAAACAGGAATAACGAATGTACATTATAAACTTACTTCCTGAAGGCATGAATCAGAGATTTACATGGTTGGTTATCATTTAATTTTGTTTGTCATTATTGTAGGTTTAGTGATAGTAACTTGAAACCATATCGTCCGAATTCATCCACCTCCACACCAGCTGTCAGCTCTCAGTCATTTGATCCATGGGCCTGGGAGTCTCCATCGAGGTCTCCAGGAAATGGGCTTCCGAGTCCGACCATGTCAGTACGTTCTCCTAGTCCTCCACCCAGATCAACCACTCCATCAGACGGTTACAAGCACAGCATTCACATGTAAGTAAGTTGCTGTAAACAGGAACGAATGTATAAACTTACTACCTGAAGGTGGTGATGGTTGATTATCATTGATTTATTTTGGTTTCTCATTATTGTAGGTTCGGTGATAGTACATGTAAGTTGAAACCATATCGTCCAAATTCGTCCACCTCCACACCAGCTGTCAGCAAAGAAACTTCTCAGTCATCCACTTCGTCTCGGTCATTTAGTCCATGGGAGTCTCCATCATTGCCTCTTGGAAATTGGCTTCCGAGTCCGACCATGTCAGTACGTTCTCCTAGTCCTCCAGCCAGATCAACCACTCCATCGGACAGTTACAAGCACAGCATTCATACGTGAGTAAAAAGTGCATGAATGAACCAAAGTTTAGATCCAATCAGATTATAATATTGTCTTGGTCACAGTAGGGAAATTCTTCTTTCTGTTCTTTGTTGGGAAATTCTTCTTTCTGTTCTTTGTTGAAGGTAAATTGAGCTGGTTAAATGAAATAGAAGAATAGAAATGTGCATCCTGGTTTCTTTACTTGAAGGTTGAATGTACATGTACATGTATTTCTCTGACGAAAGGTAATATCAATTTCAGACTGTCTGTTGCCAAAACGGGAACATCAGCCAATCCAATATGTGTGGATTCGGACTCGTCATCTGATTTGGAAACAACACAACCCTGTGAATCGAAGAGTAAACTCCGTAGAGATAAATATATTAGTAGTGAAGGTAGGTCTACTAGCAACAAGTACAGGTGTGACAGGTACAGTCTTTCAAATATGTAAATGGACACAGAAAAATCTAATTTTCTCAAAAACGGCTGGTGATAAATCGATGCGCTTTGCGGCATTTGATAGGATATTTAGTTCTGCATCATGATATCTACCACTTGGAAATTTGCTATTTTATCTAATAGTGACTTTTATTGATTTACAAAAGGTCCCAAAATCAACTTTTTTATCCCGCAGTTTTGGGGGGCAAATTTTATATTGACTGGAAGCTTCTGTTGAGTTATGAGTGAATATCAAAAAAATTCCGCAGTATTCACTAGAACTTGTAACTTATTAACCCATTTGTGCAAAAGGGTTTTGGCACCAGTCTTCTACTACTGAGTTGCCCCCTCGACACACATTATTCACCTGACCCATATATGGCCGACTGGAATCAGGTAATCCAACTCATTTCAATGGGCTTGCTTCATGTGCATATGAATAGCTCTCCCAGGCCTGTAGTTGTCATCCCCACTTCCAGGAAAGTCATTGGAAACGAACACCCCATTTGAATTATAATTGCTGACTATTCAACATGGTCATTGGGCCAATTCACAATAGCTGAATTCAAAACTGTGTCATGCGTCGCAGGGTTCAATCTTGGAGGAATTCCAAGCTGAGAATTCATTCCTCCAAGGTTCAATACACCCAGCTTGTTCGAATTAAGTAGGGTTAGTGTGAAGGTCACCAGGGGCTTTGTCCAAAGTAATTCCCAAGTAAATCGATAAGGTGGAAAATGTTGACATAAAAATGCTATTTTCCCACCAATTAAAATGAAATATTTTTATCACACTAATGGGGATCTGGGTTTTCCACCATGGTGATCCATCCTATGAAGAAAAAGTATGAAAATTTTTGGAAATAAAAAAGTTGATTTTGGGACCTTTTGTAAATCAATAAAAGTCACTATTAGATAAAATGCGGCAGCGTAAGAAATTAGCAAATTTCCAAGTGGTAGATATCATGATGCAGAACTAAATATCCTATCAAATGCCGCAAAGCGCATCGATTTATCACCAGCCGTTTTTGAGAAAATTAGATTTTTCTGTGTCCATTTACATATTTGAAAGACTGTACGGTCATGTTCAGTCACCTAATCCTTCCAAAGGGAAAACAGGCAGCACAGTAGGACCCACACTTTCCTTTCAGGGGGACTGTGATCTCTGTCACACTGGTTTTGCCGAATTCACTCTTCGATCATGCGGTTATTGACATCAGCTTAACAAGAGCTTCACACTGTCCAATAAAATCGGGGTGACCTTTGATAAAGATGAAATTCATGTGAATGGTTTTCATAAGCTGAAAGAATCCACCAGTTGCTGCTTCCTATTTGTTCTGGTGGCAAAAGTCTTAAATTTGATAATTTCTGTTGGAAGGTCTTAAAAAGGTCTTAAAGGAGTTAGACGCCGAAGTTGTAAACAAGCTGGTTAGTTTACAAACATGGTCGGCAAACTAGTTTTATTCCTTCGTGCAGGTGGCAGCACCAGTAGCACCCCGTGATCGTTAGACTGGTTCCCGGTCCGATGCAACTCACTCACGATATTCACGTCAGTACATATCGCCGACAATAGGTGGCAGCACCGCAGGCGTCGCGTGGATAGAGAACCAGTGAGTGAGTGTTTACAACTTGGACGTCCAGCTCCTTTAAATTTCATATCGAGGCAGTTGTAAAAAATTGACAGGAGATGTAAGGAAATCGCATCTCCGGGCTTCTTAAAATCAAAATTTTTTTGACCCTCCCACCCAAGTAGCCTAGCCACTTTCTTGGCCGTGTCCATCCCTGTCATTCTTCCCTTGCGGAAACCCTTCCAACAGGGATGTTCGGTGGCTTCATTTACAAGAAAATAGGTCTTAAATTTTGCCGATACTTGGTCTTAAAAAGTCTTAAAAAGGTCTTAAATTTGGTGCTCCACAGGCTGCAGGAACCCTGTGTCTGTGTAGGCTCAAAGTGCATGGTCCCTGGATTGTTTCAGTTATCTAAGTTCTATTTTCCTTTCAGAGCTTGATGATGATGCTGGATTTGTGAAGTCCAAAGGTGGTTTGAGTCTCAGCAATGATATTTTCGATGGGCTGGAACCAGAACGCAGGGATCGTATTCCATGTGATATCAATGGTCTGAAGCATTACATTGTACCAATTGATCAACAAAACAAGTTCCAGAATACAAAGGATTCAAGGCCATGGGGAAAAAACAAGGAGTCAAAAACAAAGGTATTCAAAAAGAACTCGAGGTTCATAACTGATTGTAAGGGATATGTGCAATGTGAAAATCTTGGATGTGATTTTTTCATTGAGTATAAGGTACACAACAAGGTGAATTTCTTGAAAACTGGTGCCAGTACGTACGTCTGTAATATCTGCAGTCAGGAAATGAAGCACGGTAGGTGCAATGCTCGTAAAGTCATTGAGTTTTTTTACGATGACAATGAAGTGCATGTGAAGCACTTCGGTATTCACAATTGCCCACTTAAGAAGTCATCCATTCGGTCCAATGAAGTGGATGGTAGGTGTGCTACTGCTTTCCATAATAATGTATCAACAAAACCTGCGCGATTCCTATCCAACATAGTTGGCAACGAAATCCTAGGTTCAGCTTCGTGGGAAGAGATTGATAAGGTTGCTCTAGGGACCCTGGACCGTGTTCGTGTAAAAAATATGAAAAAAGGTGTCACCAACCAGCTGTACCCTCACGGACAGAGTTTTCAGGCCGTGAAGAAATTTAAAGAGAAAACTGACACCAGAGATCCTTTTCTTGTGTACAGAGTTGGTGAAGACTATGTCTTCAAAACTAGCGACCTCAAGCTTGACTTCTGCAAAAAGCTGAACAAAGATGGGGACCACTACATGAGCAAACAGTTTGTTTTTTTTGATGGGAAAGGAGACCGGGTTCGTGGATTTACAACGCTATCTGCCAGTATCTATCATCCAGTGTTGCGTAGAATGGTTGGTCTAGCTACGATGGAGTGTACGGCCGAAGACACGGTCAACATTACACTCTTCTGGGAGATACTAAATGAAGCAATTCAGGAAAAGTTTGGCCCTGGTGTAGTTTTCAACCCTTTGGGTATTGTAATAGATGAAGCAAGCCCAAACTGGCTAGCTATTGAGAAGGTATTCGGCAAAGATCTGGTGGAGAGGAGCAAAAGCTGCTATTTCCATTTTATGCAAAGTGTGAAACGCCAGGGAGCAAAAATCTCCGACCCTGATATCCGGGAAATTTTTAAAGTGCTAGCCAAAGATTGGATTGAGTGTGCCACAATCCCTGCATATGAAGCTGTCCAAGGCAGCATTGAGAATTTGGGAAATGCCTCTTTGACTTCCTGGTCCAAATGGTGGCATAAACGTCGGGCACACTGGGCGCAGGCATTTTGCCCCAATTTTTGGGCCCCAGCAACCAATTTGGCCGAGGTTTACAATGCCAAATTACGCAACTCATTGTCAGTCAATTTGACCTTGGTGTCTGCAGCAGTAGATGATACTGTTGACAGTGTTGTGCTTGTACAGCTCCACAAAAGCATTGGGGAGAACATAAATGTTCGTGGCAATGGGCCCACTGCTTGTGATGTGACAAAGCGACAATTACAACGTCAGGAACGGCATGGTTTGAAAGCCGCTGGGGAAATTTTGCAGTTGGCTGGACAGATAGACAGTGTGAGTAACATTGGTGAAAAACGAAAGAGAAGTTTGGAAGACTACTCATTTGAGGAGTCCTCTTTTGAGCCGAAGCCTCCAAAGAAAAAGTCCTGTTCTAATGCAATAGACTTGCACTATGCTCCTCCTGTACAGGAAAATGATAAAAAGGCAGAATCAAGAATTGGTTTCCGGCCTGCAGTTTTTCGTCCTGAACGAAACAAAGAATTTCTCAACAGCCTTAAATTTGCGAAGTCTGCAAAGTATCATTTACTTACCTCCAACATTAGTGAAGACAAGGCTGTACTTCAGATTGGTAAAGTTGCTGGCGATTCATTGACTGTTACGGTCAAGCAGGTACCAACCTGTACCTGTACTTACAAGGTTAAAAATCCCAGGAAAGTTTGCATGCATCTTATTTTCGTCCTACTGAAATTCGTTAAGCTTCCAGAAACAAGCATGGTCCTACAGCAGATTGCTTACACAGAAACTGAGCTTCAAGATCTGTTGAGTAGATTAAGTAACGACGGAGGTCCTGCATGCATTAGTACTGCACCGCCAATGAAAACTACATGTACCCCAGATAAACCCCAGGTATGGATTTTGATGAAGAAAAGGAAAATGCCAGGGAAAACCCCAACTTGTGCTGGCTGTAGGCTTGTTTCCATTGAAGAGGGAATGGTCCATGTATCAGTTGAAGGTAGCATATCTTTGGATAACGGCATTGTAAAGCCTAGCAAGTACTACTTTTGTCCAAAGCTGCAGTGTTTGCAAAAGACTCCATGGCGGAGCAATCTGCGACCATTTGAATTTGCTTACATTAGCCCATTGTCCAGTATAGATGATGCAACTATCACTGCCATTTCCAACTCGGGCATAAATTTGAGACTAAAGATAACCATGTAACCTTCTGTATGACCTTCTGTATGTGTATGACCACAAAATCTAGGTCAAGTTCAATTTTGGGTGCGATGCGTTTCCTATTTTGGTAGGTAGGGGGCGTTTTGTGAAAAACTTAAAAGGTTTATAATTTGATAATTGTTCGAGCTATTGCATTGAAACTTTATATGTATTTACCTCTAGGTTGTAGTGACTGCCTGACGAAATTTCAGTGAAATCTAGTTCTTGGCATTAGCACTATTGGCACTATTTTTTCCAGTTTTTATCGTGGGTATATCTAATTGGGATACATAAGATATATTACTCGAGTTTTTAATTTGACTACTTTTCAAGTTCACAGAGGTCAAAGTTTGCCTGAAATTACGAAATTGGGTCTTTTTGTAACGGTTTGACCTATTGCTTTGAAACTTTGCACGTATCTACATGTATCTCTAGGGTGTAACAACTCAGATGAATTTTCGGCAAAATCTGATTCTTGACCATGCCACTAGGGTGCCAAACTGCCTCAAGCCAAGCGGGCCATTGGCACTACATGTAATGTATTTTTGCTTGTTGCAATGTGCTTGTCTGCTTGTTGCAATGCAATGGGTGGTCAAAAAAATTCTTTATTCCATGAAGCGGTCAAAAAAAATTCTTTATCCCATGAAGAATGAGACTGTCACTAGTGTCAGCATTGAATATTCTGCTGATTTGACCTCGTGATAAAAATCATCAGTTATCAACAATATTTCATGTTTATATTAACTTCATTTCTTGCCATATAATTGTGTAACACATTACCTTGCATATTACAAATTTAGTTTACTAGTCTGTCATTTCTTGATTGCAAGTTTCATTTCGTGATTACAAATTTTGCATCAACACTTTTGGGCAATACAAAAAGTATGTATTGTACATCTACTTGGAGAAGGGGATGTGAGAATAATTGGGGGGAAATATGCAGACACGTGTATTGCCATTTTGCGTGTAGAGGTCCCAGGAGCGTACAGTACTGTACATACTTTTTGGACAGCCCCTGTGCATCTTATGCAATCTGCTGATCAAATCATAACGGTGCAATTTCATTGTTATTGAGTTAGAATGTTTATTAAAATGTTTATTTCTCCAATATATTTTATGACAAATTTATTTTTGATATCACCATGAACATACGGTACTTGATGTACAAAAACAGAATCAAAACTTATCATTTTCATGTATGCATTTAGAGGAGTCTTCTTTTTATGCCCCCGACTTCTGGGGCCCATGTGTCGGTGTCGGTGTTGATGTCCGTTAAACATTTGATTTCTGTCAATTAGCTTGAGAACGCTTTGACCGATCAACCTGAGTTTTTTGTGAGTATGAGGGGATGGTTCCTTTCGATGACCAGCTCCGCCGCCCATCCAAGATGGCGGCTATGGTGGCCATCTTGAAATCGAGTTTCCGTCAATTAATTTCAGATTGCTTCGCCCACAAATACCAGTCGGGGGCTCTGCGTTGCTCTTGTTATACTTGCATTGACAGGCTATTCTATGAATTTTTACCATATCATAGATTGGTAAAAAGATTGTATTGCAAACATACTTTCCATCTTTGTATAGGTTTGTAGTTAACTGTTCCTTGAACATCAGTTCAGAAGGCCTGGCATGTCCATCATCATGTACGGGTATTGTCATTATTATACCTGCCTACATTCCTTGGTGAAAGCATAAACTATGAAATTTGCCTGGTCGTTAGAAATACTTTACTTGCATTCAGTGGCGAGTATTTTCAGTGTTGTAGGTTACAAAGCCTGCAGCACACTAGGTGACTGCGGGCGATGCCGGCGATCTTCTCACTGAGTGTGCATTATACATGTAGGTAACAACTGATGATATGCCGGAAAAGGAGTGATCATCTCACTAAAATATTATACCAGTTGGGAGAGTACCATTTGTGGCAATGAGATTCCACACCTCGAGACAATGCGATATCGCCCAGCAAATCACCTGGTGTGCAGCAGGCTTTAATTTACATGTCTACATTTGTCATATATTGCAATAATATTGCAATAATTCCCATCAGAGATTTCTATGGAAACTCTTACAATTCTTTTTCTCGCATTCCATTGGGTCGCTATAACAAGACAATGGCAGAGTA
This sequence comes from Notospermus geniculatus, assembly GCA_002633025.1. NCBI lineage: Eukaryota > Metazoa > Nemertea > Pilidiophora > Heteronemertea > Lineidae > Notospermus > Notospermus geniculatus. Next base: position 35,637 of record NMRB01001364.1, read on the forward strand.
TGCCATTCAGCGATGGGAAAATTTGACTACTTGTTTACACCTTGTCACTGTACTGTTGGTACTTTCATATGTTTATCGTGTTGATTTTAAATGGGTTTCTTTATGTGCATTTTATTGATGTTTACTGTGCATTTCTCATCTGTGAATGAGCAGCAGTTTGATTTATTGATATCAGGGATGATACATGTAACATGTGCGTGAGTGCATGTACATGTACTTGCAGGCAGATTATTCAGTTGATGTAACTTTCTGGCCATCTTATAATTGATTTTATATGCATTTTCTAGCATGTATATGTACCTTCTACAGTAGGCTATTCTTAGAAGTAGACCTACCAGTAGTTTGTAGTTTTGTTGCCTGTAGTTTTAAAAATACTTTCTATGGCAATAAAGTTTCGTATCAGTTTTACACTGTTTGCTGTTTGTGAAGTCTTATTTTCTACAATAAAATTTATTCGTTGAGGATTTTAAAATTGACCCGGGCCAAGGCCTCACTCTGGTAAAAAAATAGTGCCAATGGCACTGTGCCTCCTTTGCCTGGCAGCAGAGTGGTAGGAATCGTCAGCACTTAAGCCATATAAGGCAAAGTGGGGTAATAGTAGCCCCCGGGTAGTACCCCTAGCCTGGATAAAGCTCTGGACACTGACTTTATCATTGGACCCAAGAACTGGGCTTTGTACAGGAGAATGGGACCCAATGTACAGTTAACTTGTGAGATTTACACCCCATAAATGTTTTACCAACAGACAGAAACATTGTGCCGTAATTGCTAGGGGCTACTATTACCCGGGGGCTACTATTACCCCACTTTGCCTTACATTTATCTTAAGTACCGGTACAAAAGTGCCAGATTGCATTAAATGTATCATGTCATGTACGTCATTAGATAAAAAGATCCGTCATTTAATAGGAGGTCAAAATAAATGACACTTTGTTTTTTTTTAGTTTTGGCCCCCAGAGGCGAAGTCCAGAATCCGATTTCGGTGAAATTTTGTGTGTGAGTTGCAAAAGCCTAAAGGTAGATAAACACCCCTGTAGGCCAAAGTAGGAATCCAACTGTGCTTAAAATCAAACTCCACCTACGCCTACTGTATCTTAGCAGGTGCGGATCCAGAGGTGGTGGTGATGGGGGGGGGGGTGTGACCCTCCTGCTCGCCAACACCAATTTTTTTTTTCAATACCGAAAATTTGCGACAATATAGCAAAAAACGCAAGAATAAAGCTTCTGTTTTGATACTGAGATGCCAGGAAATCGTGTCTACAGCCTTCTCGGCGCAGCCACCTTCTGCGCCGCCTGCAACGACAGCCTTCGGCGGCCCTGCCCCCCTGCCAAAAATCCTGGATCTGTGCCTGTGGTGCATCCAGGGTCTTTATAGANGTTCCTGTGCTCTGGGTAAGCACATTCATCTATCTAACAAAATGTGAAGTGGTGAAGATGAAGATGATTTCAATTTTCACCATTGCAAAACTAATATTTTCCTCACGGGCCACCGTAGAATCCAGAAACAAATCCTCAACTCCGAAATTCCTTTCGATTTTGCCAGATTGCTAATATCCAACACTGAAATCATCTTATACGTGATATATAACATATTCATCGTGACTTCAATTCACAATATTCACAATACTGGTATTTTCTAGGATTTTCTATTAAATTTCTATAATTTTTGAAATGACTGGCGGGAAAATGACTGGTGACTGGCGAAAAAATGACTGGCGGAATATCCTCACTCGTCGAAGGGTACTCAACATAGTCATTCACCGGCGACGGAGTCGTTCAACTATTAAAATAGAATCGTTGCAGTTCATGACGTGATGGAATAATGCTATGGCGTCGTCGTAATGAGTCGCCCGAAAACAGCGAAACAGGAATAGACCATGCATAACAGGCGAAGACGCCGCCAAGAGTGATGATATTCCGCCTGTCATTTTTTCGTGAGTCAGTAGGTATAAAGTGAGAGATCAAACTAATGACTAGAAATTGACTTGTGAGTCAATTTGAAGACCGCCTTTGAAAATTCACTGATGAATTCTGTAAATATGTTGGGCAATGGAAACTGATGATATTGGGACTCTGAACATGCGTCATTTACAGTGTAGGCCTACATTTTATGATGTAGATGTACATGGCTTTACAGTGCGATTGTGTGTTTCGCGGCAGCCAAGAGCAGGGGGTTATTGTTTTCAAAGTTAGGCCTACTAAATTTCACAATTGGTAAACTTGTCGGGTCATGATCATTTAAATGTTATTGATTTCAGACAACTGTGCGTGTCATTTTTCGCGAAATACGGGTGTAGGCCTACATCATGGCACCGGACCAAATTCATTTATTCCATCTCTGATTGGCCAGAGGACCTGAAACGTGGTGTGCGTGGCGTCACAGTTTGATCCGAGATGAGATGACGTCAGCGAAATCCCGCTGCGGCGAGTGACGCTGCAGCGTCATGCTCGACGTCGTGGTGACGCTGCGTTCTTAGGCCCGACGTCATCGGTTGTTGACGTCATGGGCAAAGGTAAAATGCGTTAGGACAACAGACTTCATCTAATTAAACAGTTCATTGTTGGCGGATGACCCCCAAAATCAATAGGTTTCCGTGTAACATGCATATCCACAACTCCTGAAAGTTTCATCGCGATACGTGGCGTATTTTTTGAGTTATCCTGCCGAAACCACAGATTGGAGAGAGAGAGAGAGAGATCGAGAGATCGAGAGAAATCCAGTGAAACCAATGAAGACCGCCACCTTGTGAGGTGGTGGCGGTCTTAATAATGTTACTGGAAAAAATCTTCAGTATTCCCCCAGTCAAAATATTCTCAGTCAAATCTCAGTCAAAACATTCTCAGTCAAAACATTCACTGTCAGGTCTCAGTCAAAACATTCTCAGTCAAATCTCAGTCAAAACATTCTCAGTCAAATCTCAGTCAAAACATTCTCAGTCAAATCTCAGTCAAAACATTCTCAGTCAAATCCCAGTCAGACAGGACCTCAGTATTCCCCCAGTCAAAAGAAAACTCAGTCAACAAATCCCAGTCAGACAGAATCCCAATACTTTCTCAGTCAAACCAGATTTCAGTCAAACTTCAGTCAGACGATTTACCAAAAATTTTCAGTATTTCCCCGGTCAAAATATTCTCAGTCAAATCTCAGTCACCAAACCATGATCTAATAGATTTCGCGTTCTTACAATAAAATGTATTTCCCACCAGATGATGAAATTATTTGGAGATATAAATATTTTTTTATAAGAAATTCATCATAAAATGACCATAAGTAATTATTATTGGGGAATTAGGTCAACTGGACAACATCATATATTTTTTCCATATGATAAAGAGGGTTTAAATTGGTCTGTCTTTCCCGAATCGACAGAAAATATAAAGCCAAAAATACCATTATCAAAAATTTTAAAAAATTGAAGAAAAAGATGATTGTTGTGTATGTTTTGAAAAATCAGACATTATTACAATTCATTGCTTACATCGAATTTTGTAAAAATGTGAAGACAAATTAGAAGACAAATGTCCAATGCGTAGAACATCAATCACTGGTCATATCATAATATAAATTTTAAAAATCATGATTTAATAAAAATTATTTTGTATAAATAAACGGACACTCACTTCACTTTTCTTCAGCGACATTTGTTGGGGAGGTTCGTATGAATTGCTGAGGAGCGCCTAGAGATCACTTCGGGGGGGAAGGTCCGCCAAATCTCGGGTGTGGCCCAACGGCTAAAAATGAACACAACTTGTTCCCTTGAATTCTAGACTAGACTGCCTTTATTTCGAAAACAGACCAAATAAATAGGAACAAACACACGTAACACATGGCACAGAACACATAACACATTGAAAGGTGACAAGACATCATAAAAGCTGAACAATGAAAGACGGAGTATTGACTTGGTTGACTAGAGGCTATGGCCGCAACATTCTCCCGGCCGCAAAATATACTAACGCCGAGGGTTCAAACTTGAAACACCAATTTGAACTTCAATACAAACATCAAACAAATTAACTTTTTTTTTCTTCAGTATATGACTAGATCAACTAATGAACCCAACATAATATGACTTAGAGAATTGAATGAAATGACAAGAGTAATGAGTAACTATAACCATGCACAATACCTACTGAACAGAGCACAAAACGAATTAAAATCTTAAACAATAAAATCTCAAACAGTCTATAATTCAAGTGAAAACTAAGTTTAAATCTCACGATGTACAAGAATTGACTAGAACCAACTGACCACTAAGACAACTGCTATTACAACTATTCAAGTAGATTGACAAGATTCTAAGTGATAAAGTTTGACAATTGGACGATTAGTGTGACCCCTTGCGGTCTTCAGAACAACCGACCTTACAAGACCATCATTTCCGTAGTTAAGATCTATCACCTTACCCATTCTCCATTTAATTCGAAGCAGGGTATCGTCATGAATCAACACAACATCTCCTACTTTGATCGTGTTTTGGACCACGCCCCTTCCCCCGGTCTCTCTCTCGAAGAGCGGACAAGTACTCATGAGACCACCTTTTCCAGAAATCTGCTTGAAGTTTCGAAAGACGTAAAACTCTTCGCTGCATCTCAGTTTGAGAGAAACCGAATGACGGGTCAGAGAGCTCATCCAAATCAAGGTCAACTAATGGCAGAGATCCAGTAGTCAGAACACGACCATGCAAGAAGTGCGACGGGGTCAAAGGTTCTAAATCACCAATTCTGCCACCCGGCACAAATCTAGGGGAAAATGTCCTAGAATCGGCACCACCCCTACCCGTCTGGGGAACGTTCACTGGTCATTTGCGTGATTCAGTCCATTATTGGAAGGTTTTCCGCTGAAAAATTACTAAAAGCCATAATATTCAAGGACTTCCTACCCCCATAGGACATCCCCCTGCACATCCCCCCATAGGACTTCTGTCTGGGGATAGATGTCCTAGTGAGGCAAAAGTCCTACGGGGGTAAATGTCCAGGGGGTAAATGTCCAGGGGGTAGATGTCCTAGGGGTAGAAGTCCTATGTCGGGAGGGGGCCTGCGGGGTGAGTGTCCGGATACTAGTGATGCCATGCAGGCAGGGAGTAGGCCTAATCACTTCACCATAATAAGTGCCAGATGCAGAGCTCAAATGAGCGCTGGCTGAATGTTTACCATGGATTTTAGGTAGGACTGTAATCCATTACGCAGACTACTGCAGTAGAAATCCCGAATAAGCGGTGTTTCAGGAGGAAAACTTCGGAGTGAAAACGACATACATGTAGAGGTCATACAGTGCTGAATGTGGGGGGGGGGGGCAAAATCCAGGGGCAAATGTCCGAAGTGAAAGTGTCCTGATACCGTCCCCATGTGACACTGAGTATTTTGCTCTGAGATGCCAGGGAAATGCATCAGATATTGTCAAATGGGTGCGCACCCCTCCGTCGAGCTACACCCCCTTTCTGTCAATCCTGGATCCGGCCCTGTGTTCAGATTCACCGGAATGGTAGGCCTAGTGTGACAACTGATAATGAATGCCGACTAAATACGATACTATTTGTTGAAGCGAAGATGACCCGGATTCATGGTATACTACAGTAGGCTCACATGAGTCCTCTCTGTACCGTGTATCTGCTTATCAGCCGCTGTTTATTATAAGTAGGTCACTGGAATTCCCCTTCAGCTTTAAATAAACTTGGGAAGTTCCCATAAAGAAAAATGCCTTAAAAACACACTTTGTAGGCCAAAAGTTGCACTTATTTTTTGTGCAAAACCATCCTTGAGCGATACCCTATCCGTTGAACATGACCGTTATGCACTAAATACCAACGGTTTTCAGTGCATAGCGGACAAAGAATCGCACTTTCCCTTTTATTGTATAGATAATATCTACCCCTAATACACTTGCAAATGATACTCACTTCATTAATAATATCAACGGCGCCCTCACAATCCACACCAAACCATAGACACGACGATTTTATTAAGAACTCCTTTACAGTGCATGGTGACCTTGGCGCATGATTACTTGACCCAGCCAATAACATCCACCGGCTCACCGGCCCACCTACACCGGGAATTGGGAGGTGAAGAATCACCGGCTCACTGGCTCACGACGTACTGAATGTTTTCTTGTAGCGGCCTAATTTTGCACCGGCTGAATCGGCTCACCTAGCGCGCAGAATCTGTTACCTAATCGGGGGAGACCCCCCCCCCGAAGTGATGATTCCTAGGTGTGTAAATGCGAAAGAAATTTGCAATATCAACTACCCCCTCTCCACCATGGTAACCTACTCATTTGACAGGCCGATGACGGTGCGCCAGTGAGCCGGTGACGTAGCATAGGCCTAGGTCGTTTATTCGTGAGCGGTGATTTACTGTGGGTCTGTGAGCCGGTGAGGCGGTGATATGTTCGTTCAGTTAATGAAACCGAATTACTACTTTTTACAGTGGCGGAAGGAACTATTTTGTTGTGGACGGGGCTGTGAAACAGTTGTCAGTGATCAATTACTTTTGAATGGAATAATGAAGAAATTTTGTAACACCTTTTTCATGATCAACTTATTCTTGAGACCAGCTTTCGACCCGTACTAGGTCTTCGCCTTCGTCTTCGACCTCATAGGGGTCGAAAGCTAGTCCCAAGAATACACAGTTGATCATGAAATAGGTGTTACCAAATTTCTTCGTTATTTTATTGCTGATCAGCATGACACCCATCAAAGACTTCGCAATGGAAGTCATTATTACCAAGGTACCGGTAGTGAAATGTGAAGCTACTAAATAGTTGCCATAGACTAGTACTCGGTCCCTACATAGCTCAGACGGAGAAAGGGACCGGTATTCAACCTCGTCCCCAGGGGTTTTGTTCGCTCAGACAACCTCGGACCTAACTCTCTCACTAACCCCTAGAATCACGATCTGAAATCTCCAGAATCTGGTGATTTCACGGAAATTGCCGAAGGTTGTAATTAATATTGAGAGTCCCTTTTTTCCGTACTTATTAATTTAATCGAGCACAGATCGATGAAATTAACTACTTTCAACGTCGAAAACATAAAAGTATTGCTGAAATAGGCCCTGGTTTTTGTTAGACTGGAAGCCCGTCCTAACTCTTTTACGTAATGAAATCAACAAATGTCTAGGTTTTTGTTTACATGTAAGTTTTAATCATTTTGGTTACCGAAGCCCAAACTCATCACAGCGCCACCTATCTCCATTCTTCCGATATAGTGACACTGAGTTGATTCCCAACAAAACACACCGAAATAAGGGTTTTCTGTGCATGTCACCAACTGAATCGACATCTGTTAGCACTTTTAGGTTAGTAATTTCTATAATAACGGATAAAAATGTGGTTTAGTGTTTGATCGAGTCAGTTTTCCTCCATGCATCACTGTGCACAAAAATGTACATACGCATAGCCCGATTAAATGTGTAAATTCGGGCTCAATCGGGCCTTAGATACTTATATACATCATCCATTCGTCTATATGCGTTTCGAATATAATATCCATTTAACTTGTAGAAGGTAAAACCCCCAGGTTGAACCACAAAATGACCAGATCTTAGCCGAAGCGAGGGCACCCATGATGTTTACAAAAAACTGCAAACACACGTGCTTCATTTACTAATAATAGTCACAATTGTGTGACATCACTTCCTGCTACTTCGGGCGACCAATCACATGCCGCAATTCAGATATGATGCCAGGGGTTGGTAAGCGTCAACCCAGAGCCTAGGAGCGCACCAAGCCCTGGGTACGAGGTTGACCAGTATTGGGCGGCCATACTTGGCAGAAAGCTGCCATATTATGACGCCACAGAGGATTCCCCTCAGTACTGAGAAATAGCTTACTTACCTCACATCCCAAAATAGCTAACCAATCAACTGCGACGTTACAAATTCAAATTCAAAAAGAGCTAGCCAATCAACTACGTCGTTACATCAGGCAATACCGGTCCCTTATCCTTGAGCTATGTTGGGACCGGGAACCAGTCTATAGTTGCCATAAACTGGTCGCTCGGCGCCAGCGGTTATTTCTTAGGTACTGAGTATTTATAAGCAAGAATATATAAGTACCAAGAATGTACAACTCAGTAATCGATCAAAAGAGTGGGCATTAGGTTACTTTTTCTGATAATAGAGGGCGTACGGTAATTATAGGCCTTCTAATTAAATAACCAATGTTTAGATTTAAGGGTTGTTGACTGAATTGTATTATTTAGATTAATGTCAATATTCTTATGTAAAGTTACAGACATATTACTGGCATACAATTTTTTTTATATTTTGGTGAAACCATGGATTTGTTCTTTACGTCAGAGTGCCCGACCCAGAGATCAAGTACGATATCAATTTGTCGAAAATATGGCCCATTCAAAACTACTCTGTCATGTCTATATTTCTAAGCGCATATAACTGCGGGAGGTGTCTTTTTGTTCGTAATGATCTTCTCTACACAATAATCCTAAACAAATTAAGATCCCTTCAGTTACAGGGTCACCAGAGGCAAATTAGTAAACTCACTTTTGGCACATATTTGGAGTTGTACATTCTTGGTACTTATATATTCTTGTTATAAGGTACTGATATATTTGTTGAATCCTCAAGATAAAATTAGGAGAATACAGTATTCACAGGAGGTTACCGTTTATACCGCCAGTGGATGGAAAACAATCTCAGATGATTCCACATCTCCACCCAGCAAAATCTCTAGTTATATTTTTTACGCCATTTGATGGGTCATGGTATAGGCAAGTTTCATATTTTATCGACGTAATCAGTTCAAGTTGTCGACTAGAATACAATGTGACGTTTTACAAATATTCGAACTACAGGTCAATTTTACATTCATACAGACTAAATTACACAATATTCTCCGAGGTTAATGACAGAACTAGACAAGACCGTAAATCTCATATGAAGCCTTCAATGAGTTTATATGATTTTAGAAGTGGGAAATATGAAGGTCGAATAAACTTGAAAACCAGAAGGGAATGTTTAGAATGGATTGGGCCCGGAGACCTGGTGCGTAATCTGTGGGCGGTTCAGGATAACATGGAAGGGATCTCTGCAGTTTGTTACCTGCCGCATAGGCTAATAATGATAGCTTACAATTTCGTCTTAGAATCTGCAAAAAATGGATTTGTGCTTCATTTATCAGAAAACGTAACTGCAGAAACGTCCCAACTGCATGTTACCATCACAAACATGGCAATGTTTTTTCTTGCCTTTGACGTGTCATTGTTTATCCTATCGAGGAATTATGATCACAGCAAGTACGTGGCAAGGGCATTCACCTTACATTTATCAAAATCTGCTGATGCTAGGTTACACTCGACGAACACCATTAAAATCCCCCATGCGTTTAATTGTTTAGGGTGTGATGATTCAACTGGAACCTATTTTTTCCATTTTAATGTGTTTCCATACACAAAAATTAGTTTAATTGAAATAATTAACTGTCGGGATGAAAAAAGTCGGGTCAGACTCTCTCATGTGACAGTACGATGGCCAGTGTTACTTCGGAAGGCCTACATACGTTTTTTGGTCCCTCGTCATGATTTCGGAAGGTTTTTCATGACAATCGGGAAATCCAGGTCCTTATTGTTCCTTGCCAATAGGCAAATTGGTTCAAAATGGATGATTCGTGCACTTGATATTCTAGAACCTACCCGCTGATAACTTTTCATACCGGTGTATCTGTACTGTAGTGTGCAAAAATATTAAAACACTTAAAAAATCAGAATCTTAAGAAACTGATGTTTTATTTGGTCCCAGAACCTGGATTTCACTTTCCTGCCATTGTAAAAAGTAAAGGCAAAGGTAATGAGATTCGTTCACCTTGAATTTATCAGCCAGTCTTTTTTACATTTTATTCTGATATTCAGTACG
>NMRB01001364.1:45519-69084 GCA_002633025.1 Notospermus geniculatus
CCCCCCCCCCCCCCCCCCGGCAGCAGTCGCAGCAGGGCATCTTGCTGGTTTTGTGTCTATGTATTTTCTAAGAGTTTCAACACCAGTGTAATATTTCGCCCTCTCAGAAGCTCATTCCAGAGAGTTTACTAAGGCCGAATTTGGGTAAATGTCGTCCTGGGTGACCCTAAACGTCCCCCAGGACATGGTTGGGTGACGCTTAGACCCTAAACGTCACCCAGATTGAACGTCGCGCCATTTTAAAATCTGCCGCCGAGGTAAGTGGTACGGTCTTCGTGTAGCTGAAAACGAATTCTGACATCTCCACATCATCAGATCATGGCCGCCCTTGGTCTTCCTCATCAGACGATGAAGACGCATATTGCTGTATTAGATCCATGTCTCATTCTGACTTAAGCGACCGCTACTTGACAGACGTTCCACTGGCATCAATCACCAACCTCGGCGGCAGGTTTTAAAATGGCGCGATTTTCAAACTAGGTGACGTTTAGGGTCTAAACGTCACCCAGCCATGTCCTGGGGGACGTTAAGGGTCACCCAGTTTTGTCCTGGGTGACATTTAGGGTCACCCAGGACGACATTCACCCATTCGGCTTTACTAAGTTAGTGTTATTCAGCATTTCCAAAATGCTGTATGTGCCCAAGAAATTGACAAGGGTATGCTATCATTCAGGTGTCTCTGGAACATTCATTATGCAATATCAGTATGGTTGAAGGTTTCATTCATGAAAGAAACGATGGTTTCATGGCTACATTGGGGTCATTTCATTGAAATAATACTTTGTTTTCTAGTTCATGGCAAGTGTTCTAATATTGTGCACACTACAACTGTAAAAACTAAGTGGAGTCTGTGTGTGTGTCTGTAGCCCAATAACTGCCACGTTTCGCAACCGCAAGCCACAAGGTCATGAAAGCTGGTGGAGCGGTAGCTTTTGCGATTTGACCTTCATTCTGCTTTCCTTGGGGCATATTCCGTAAAATGAAAAATCCCAGTTACTCAGTCCAAAGAAAATCAACCAAACTGTAATTGACACATTGTGTTGCTTATTTTTTCTTCACCTCCTGTAGGGGTCAATTGTTCGAAGTTTTCCCACGAGGGGCCGTAATCAGCAGAAATAGAAAACAGGGGTCTTTGAATTTCCCCGCTTTCATATTGACCTCTTTGCCAACGTTCTCATTCCACAATGTCTGATGTCATCACACCTACAGTATACATTCAGAAATTGAATCACCTGGATTGAAGGAGTACGGCTGAACAAATGCGTAAGACGCCAGGTCCATGTAAGTTCACTTTCCTTTTTAATAAACACCCAATTAGACGGAGTGATAGGCTTATAATCGTTTTGGGAAGGAATCAAAGTTGCAATCGTGTTATGGCTATTTAGACGGAGTGATTACCCGCAATTAGGGTGGGTATACACTAGAAGCGATTCGCCAAGCGATTTGGCATCGTACGCAAATCGCTTTTGTTCGGGAGGCATTGCGGCATGAAATGACAAAGAACCGTCGCATGCGTTGGACGAATCGCGTGTAGTGTATACCCACCCTAACCCTGGGATTGACAGTTTTGATAGTAGATCGCACGCTCTACCCCGACTCTGTTCTGTAGGCTAAGGTCTGAGAATATTTAATTAGGCGGAAGTCTCGTCACTGGCATTTCGACTCAGATGATGACGTCATGGGCCAATGGTTGTTGACTTCGGTTCCGTGCCCATGAAATACGTCCATCCCATTTGGGGTGTTTTGGAGTACTACAGATATCCAACAAAAAAGCACAAAGAACGACATACAAAATGATATAATACGCCAAGTCGTCTCCGAATTTTGCAAATTTTCCACCCCAACCGGGTCTTCCTCAGGCTGGGTTTACATAGAGCGTGTCGATACACGGAAGACACGCTATGGTACGCGTAGATATTACGACACGCCAACACGGCGGTTTACATAGGCCTTCATCGTGTCTTTATCATTTGACACGGTGCCTCTAATTTTGGCATTATTTTCATTCAGTCTCATGCATTTCGTGATGCAAATAAGAAAAGATGTGATATTTGATGAGGAAACATCCTAAAATGCCCATCTCCGTAATTCGAAACAAGGCAAGATCTTCCCACGAAGTCAGCACACGCCTACAAGAACGAGCATGTTCGTTCTCTTCAAAACGTGAAAATACTCCACTATCTACGTAACCTCATGCGTATAGACCAATGTAAACGGCAGACTGGAAAATCCATTGACAGTTAATCAACACACGCGTATGTCAACGTACCGTGTCGAGTAATCGTGTTTCGTGTGGCTCTATGTAAACCGGGACCACGTCTATGTGGCCCGGGTTCTATGTGGCCTGGGTTCTATGTGGCCTGGGTTCTTTGTGGCCCGGGTTCTATGTGGCCCGGGTTCTATGTGGCCTGGGTTCTATGTGGCCCGGGTTCTATGTGGCCCTCGGTTCTATGTGCCCTGGGTTTATGTGGCCGGGGTTATGTGTGGCCCGGGTTCTATATTATGGACAGTTGTGACCGAAATCAACGTCCTAGGAATGCAAGTCCGCCAAACAATAGCCCGCTATTGTAAGATTATATTCGAATGGCCATGGTCTCTATAGCCATAATATATTAATCCATCGCTGAACAATAAGACCGGACTTTGATTCCAGGGGGACTTTGTTCCTTGTCACACCGGACTCGGATGAAAATTGCAAGTTGTAAATTAAAATAACTGCAACTTGCATAAAGTTGTAAACAATGCAAGTTGCAACTGCATCAATCAATCATGCGGCCTTGTATCTGCAAAAATTTAAGTGCATCAAAAATTCAGTTTAGAAGTAACTTTATTGCAAGTTGCGGGATTGTTTCTGCAACTTGCAACTTTAACATTTGGACTTGCAACTTGCGTGTCACTCCAGGCCTAACTCTAAGACCTCCCAAAACCCTGACCCTCAACCTATGGTTAGGGCAACTTGATAAGCCCTAATATGATTTCATTTAACTTTATTTTAAAACTTGAAACAAGTTTTATGATCATGAAAGATGACAACAAATATTTTTCTAACATTGATGCCGAGGTAGGTAATCACATTGTGAAACAGTCATGACAGTGAAAATTCTCTATGGTCGCCCCGCCATGTGTTCCACCTTTACCTGTGAATCGGCAGCATTTGGCTGGTCCCTTTATTTGGCACAACCTTGGACGACACGCAAGTTGCAAGTCCAAATGTTAAAAACCTGCAACTTGTAATAAAATTACTTCTAAACTGAATTTTTGATGCACTTCAGTTTTCGCAGATACAAGGCCACAAGATTGATTGATGCGGTTGCAACTTGCAGTGTTTTCAACTTTGTGCAAGTTGGAGTTATTTTATTTACAACTTGCAACTGAACCCGGGCCACATATATCCCGGGCCACATAGAACCTGGGCCACATAGAACCCAGGCCACATAGAACCCAGGCCACATAGAACCCAGGCCACATAGAACCCGGGCCACATAGAACCCGGGCCACATAGGGTAGACCCCCAATAGAGACAAGGCCCAATTGTTGGGTGCTGGTAGCTGATTACAAAGAAAAGACCTGTATAAAGAAATAGACAGTCTGTAATCAGTATAAGCGTGATTAGGCTGAAAGAAAAGAGGATTATAAATTACGCCGCGAGTATTTGCACAGCAAGTTGCTGTGCAAACAGTACAATATTTCTTAGTTTTAGCACTGCTTACACAGCAGATTCTAACCAATGAAAACGCGAGATCATAATGAGGACGCATTACGATAATTTATGCACGGGACGTTTTCAACAACGAAGTGAACAAGAGAGGGACATCGGAGCGATGTCAATGGTTTCTGGTGTTTACTGTAGATGCAGGAACATGTATAATGTGTAACAGGGATATAGCTGCTCGCTAATTGTTGAAGATATGAACCAGTTCTGGTAACTGAGTTATTTTATATTGACCGTGACCTCTGACCTTCAGGAGGTCATTGCATAATCAGGAGGAGCATCCTCAGTGACCTTAGTACGTTGGTCCATAGTGCCAGGTAGACTTCTAGATATATCAATATCAATGTGATACTGACCCTGGAGATGAAAGTGGATGATCCCAGTAAGTGGCCCCGATCCATGAACATGTGGATGGAACTTAACAGAACTGTTACTGGTCTAGGAGCCAAGTTACCAGCGCTTTAACAGAAAGGGATGGGCAAAATATCAACATTTGATATATCAATATCACCATGACCCACATGTCTGAGACATGTAACAATGAGCTCATCGTGTAACCAGGATCAAGTTACCTGGGGTGAGTTACTTTCAGGGCTGTAGCTGTTGCAGTAGCCGAGTTACAGGGCGGACAGACACACAGACGGAAAGACGGACAGACACACAGACAGACACCACGACCAACTACTATATGGTTTCCGATCTTGATGATCGGAAACCATAATCACACGGACGACGTGTTTGCAGTGGCGGCTATATAGTGGGTCCTGGTAGGTAATTCGGCTTAACGTATTTGTCATACTGTTCAGCCTCAAAATATGAAGTTCAAGACAAGAAATACGAACCCGTATACTATGTATGGGATCTTGTCCTGAACCAGGCAAAAAAATTCCTGCCCACGTCTTCAGTCAGTTGACTAGCGCAGTGCAAAGATGGAGTGGACTGTAAACCGATTTTCCTGATTTTTGGTTTAAAGGTATATGTATGGGTCCTCCACGAACCTATTGATTTTCGGCCGAATCGGACTTTCCATTTGGCCACCAGGGGGCACTTTGTGAAAACGACGTTACCGCTCTAGCACGTTCAAATTTAATCCGATTTTCCTGATTTTTGGTTTAAAGGTATATGTATGGGTCCTCCACGAACCTATTGATTTTCGGCCGAATCGGACTTTCCATTTGGCCACCAGGGGGCGCTTTGTGAAAACGACGTTACCGCTCTAGCAGGTTCAAATTTAATCAGATTTTCCTGATTTTTGGTTTACAGGTATATATGTGGATCCTTCACAAGCCTATCGATTTTTGGCCGAATCGGACTTCTCATTTGGCCACCAGGGGGCGCTTTCCCAAAACGACGTTACCGCTCTAGCACGTTCAAATTAAAGCGTCACACATGCAACGTCCATGAACACATAATTCAATTTACACCCACAGCCGAGGGGTCTTAAGTGCGAATACCACGGTATTTTTTAACTTTCTTTTTCTTTTCTCAGAGAACTGTTGTGACTCTTTGAAATTTCTACATGGAACAATTGGTTAATTAATCTCTTCAATAATGGTGACACTGATAAAAATCGGCTACAGACTCGTCACATCAACATGGACACGGGCACACACTGGTATTCGGACTCATCCCCATACTCTGACCCACAACCCCCAGGGGAGTTAGCGATGCGACTGACGAAAACCGACAGAACCTCATCCTCTTGCAACAGGTCCTCTAAAACGCGCTCCCCTACTCGCACGTCCGAGGCCCTGTTGAAATTGGCGCCATTTAGCTGTGGAACTGGCGACAGAAAATCTGTCGCTGAATACAACCAATCACAGCGAAGCTTCTATCCCGCCATGGTCATTCCCAAATATGGCGGTTTTAAAAATTCTTCGATTCGCTGACTAACTCGCTGCATTTTTTAATATTCCTGAATTAACTTCGCGTCAAAATGATTCTCTCGGATTATCTAGATAACGAGTAAGTATCGACGGGTTCAAAACACGAAGGTATGATCCAGTTCATGTGTTTGGGGCAGCTATCATTCCGACAGCATGCATAAATTATGGAATGAGATACATTGCTATGAGACTGGTACCCGGTAACTCATAACACCAGATCTATGTGCATACGTTGCAGCACTAGGCGCGATGTCTGCCCATTACATCAAGTGGCGATCCCCCACTGCATTGCATGGTTTATTCGTGAATTACCAGTTGGCGAGTACACATGAGGGAACAGCCATCTTCCCAACCGAAACGGGGTGGGTTTCCCCAGGGCATAAACGCGCTATGCAGAGTGGAAATGCCCTGGGTTCCCAGGATGACAGAACCTCGGCATGCGTCACATGTATTACATAGGTGTCTAAGACTTGAGTCATCACACAGAAACAGGCTGCAATACCTGATGACGGACCTGACAATGACCTAGGCACCTATCGGAGTATAAGAACATCTTCCATATACATGTACATTGTATTTGAGTGATAAGAGAGGTTGTGATGACAAATGCTTGACAAGAGCACCTTGAGCAGAGTACACGTGGGGGACGTACACACCGTGGAGAATCGCCAGCGCATTAGCCGAGTTTCTCAGGTGGCAGCACTGTGATCCGAGTCGAACAGGGCGGCTGTGTCACATAGATGTGTGTGTTGCCGACTAAAACGCGAAATATGGAGAGTTTCCGTCGAGGTGAGCGAATTTAAGTAAATTCGAGGTTGATCTAGTGATAATTTGCAATAGAACACGCCGAAATATAGGTGCTGAAGGAGTGTTGTTTCTTTGTTTGAAGTGGAAATGTTCGTAGTGTAGGCCGGTTGTTTCATTGACCGCAGTGATGAGCTGGTGACACTTCAAATGTAAAATCGACTACCGGTACGTAATTCCAATTAAGGAAGCTTTAGATTAATAGGCGGTAAACTGGATGTCATCCTCGGCATAGTCTAAGTGTGTATACCTTTCATCTTCGGTACATTTGCTCCCCGCTTTGGAGTTGACATCTTCAACATTTGTGACACAGCCGCCATGTTCCGACTCGGATCACAGTGCTGCCACCTGAGAAACTCGGCTAATGCGCTGGCGATTCTCCACGGTGGTACAGTAAAACCTGGCCATGCACTTGCCCAGAATCAAACGTTAATCTACTAAGATCGAAATAGGCCGAAGTAGCATTTGCTCCAAGCTGGTGGTTGCCCCTGCAAGTGGCCATGGCTCATTTTGCCGAATTCTAAAATTTCGCTGTGAAAATATCATCTTTTCCTAATTTACACAGCGAAATTTGGCCGGGGCAAAAATTAATGCAACTTATGAGTATTAAATACGAACTTGCTGTGTAAATAAAAATTCACCCCCTAGTTACACAGCATGCTGTGCAAATATCACCGGCCTATAAATTATGGCTTGTGTAATTTATAGTGATTGGTATGAGATAACGACGAGGGCAACGCAGAGCGTGGCCATTTGCCCCCGCACCCACGAATGTTGAGTTGGTTTTCCCTCAACATGTAGATGGAATTTAATCAAACTGATGAATTGAAAGGAACGATGTTCGCCGAAATCAGGGGTATCTGATTTCAAGATGGCGGCTTTGGCAGCCATATTGTAAATCGAAACATGGCCATTTTCGAAGGGACCTTCCTCCAGTCACCCCAACATAAATACAAAATATCAATATGATTGAACAAACGGTTCTCCGTGAAATTGATGGAATTTGATTTCAAGATGGCAACTCTGGCGGCCATATTGTAAATCGAAACGCGGCCATTTTCGTAATGCCGGGTTTACATTGAGGTAAACGGTATACGGACACGTGGTTGAACAATGGCGTAACAAAGGGTTCATGACCATGAAACCTTTGTTCGCGCGCGTGCCCGTAGACCGTATACTTCTATGTAAACCCGGCCTATTAAAAGGCCATCTTCTTCTAGTCACCCCAACATACACGCAAAAAATTAAGTATGATCGGAAAAAACGCTTCTCCCTGAAATTGATGGAAACTGATTTCAAGATGGCAGTTCTGGTGACCAAATTGTAAATCGGAACGCGGCCATTTTTTAAAGGAACCATCCTCTAGTCACCCCCAACATACATGCAAAAAATCAACATGATCGGACAAACGGTTCATCCAGAGTTATCGGAACCAGGGTGGGTGTGGGGGATAGATTTTAGAGGATTTGTTTTATTCCTAATAGATGGTTTATTGTGCACCAATGAGTGATAGAGCTATAACTGAAAATTGAGGAGTTGTAACAGGGCATGCCCCAGAAGAACTCAAGGTGAAAGTAACTATTTAGGCCCAGGCCTACATGATTTAGCAGCAGGCGAATGCCAACAGACTCTGCGGCCAAGGTGGAATGGTTGTGGGCAATGTGGATGGATAGGCCCTAAGTGGGAGAATGGGTCGTTGGTGAGAGGATGCATTGTCGTATGGCCAATGCATTATTCACAGAGTGTTGATGTCTTTTCCCCTCTGTTTGAAATAGGCCTAGGCCTAGGCCTAGAGCAACATGTGGCCCACGAAAAAAAACACAACATCAACCGACTGGAAGCCCTAAAATAAGAATGTAGGCCTAGGCCCAGGCCATGATGTTTTTCTTCACCATAGGGCCTAAGCTTCTTTCACTTTCTTTTCCCCTCTCTGTTTGCAACAGAGCAACATGTGGCCTACGAAAAAACACAGAAAGCCGTAAAATACCACCGGTAGGCCCTGGCCCTATACCTTGCATCCCGAAAAAAACGTGAAAACAAACAGAAACCCACTCGACGTGACCTCTTTGGCGTCCTCCTACTCTCCAACACACACCAGCTGCACTTTCCCACCCCAGAGGCCAACTACACACAATGGCATAGGCTATAAAATTGTTCCAACTATGTCATTAAAATATGAGCTGTTGAACCGCCTGACTTTTTGCATTCATTTCTGCACTGTACTTCCCCAAACAACGTGTACATCATAAGCCGGCGGCTGAAACCCATGACGTCACGAAAGCCAGTGCTGTTCAACCCTCTGACACAATGCACACGTTCACTGCCATACATGACGCAGACAAGTACAACGCTTGCAACAGGCGGCGGCATATCGTGACGTCAACAATACTTGCGCTTGTCTCATTATCTCTAAAAACACCCAAATATCTTTAAAGGGGGGCATGCGAAAAATATTGCCCGGCGGGCACAAGTTGGCTTTGTTTTGATTAGCGCACAGCGCCGTCTGTTAATACGCAGTGACACTACGCTGTAGCACAGGCCCCTGGAGAGCTATCAGTGAGTATCTAAAAAACACAACACCTATCTAAAAACACACCACGAGCTCACAAATTCGTGAGCTCGGGGTGTGTTTTTTTACAAACTAGTGTTTTTGGTTAGATACGTGTTCAAAACTCACTGATAGTTCTCCAGGGGCCTGTGCTATAGCGTAGTGTTACCACGTATTAACAGACGGCGCTGTGCGCTAATCAAAACAAAGACAACTTGTGCCCGCCGGGCAGTATTTTTCGCATGTCTCCCTTTAAATTCAACATCGCTTTCTCCACAGTATGATTCACTATCTACATCTTTCCCAATTTATAGGCCGGGGCTATTTGCACAGCATGCTGTGTAACTAAGGAGTGAATTTTTATTTACACAGCAAGTACGTATTTAATATTCATAAGCATCATTAGCTTCTGCCCCGCCCACATTTTGCTGTGTAAATTAGGAAAAGATGATATTTTCACAGCGAAATTTTAGAATTCGGCAAAATGAGCCATACATGGCCACTTGCAGGGTACCAGCTTGGAACGAATGCTACTTCGTATTTCGATCTCTTATGTCAGTAGATTAACGTTTGATTCTGGGCAAGTGCGTGGCGAGGTTTTACTGTACGACCCCCCACCCCCACCCCCCGAGGACCTTTTGCTTCCCCTCAGGCCAAAAAGCTAGCTGCGCCCCTTCTTATCGCTCAAATATGTAGGCCGATAATTGAAGATGTTCTTATACTCCGATAGGTGCCTTGGTGAAGGTCCGTCATCTGGTATTGCAGCCTGTTTCTGTGTGATGACCCAAGTCTAAGACACCTATGTGACGCATTCTGTCGGTTTTCGTCAGTCGCATAGCTGGGGTTGTGGGTCAGAGTATGGGCATCAGTCCGAATACCAGGGTGTGCTACGATTCTGTAGCCGATTTTATCAGTGTCACCAAGATTAATTAACCAATTGTTCCATGTAGAAATTTAAAAGAGTCACAACAGTTCTCTGAGAAAAGAAAAAGAAAGTAAAAAAGGGAAAAAAAGGAAAAAAAAACTGAGAGAACTACCGGGATTCGAACCCGCGACCTTTGGGTTACTGGCCCTCCATCTTTGCACTGAGCTAGTCAACAGACTGCTAACAGGGCGTGTGAATAATCACTACGTTGTTTAATAGGCCCCGTGCATAAATTATCGTAATGCATCCTCATTATGATCTCGCGTTTTCATTGGTTAGAATCTCTGCTGTGTAAGCAGTGCGAAAACTAAGAAATATTGTACTGTTTACACAGCAACTTGCTGTGCAAATAGTCACGGCGTATTTTTATAGTGCAGGCGATTTTGGGGTTTGTAGCTCATAGGCGTTCGTTTAGCACCAAGGGGATGAAGTTGCTCATTATTACGGCTGTCCATCAATAGATAATTGGGAACGCCGTGACTATTTGCACAGCAAGTTGCTGTGAAAACAGTACAATAATTCTTAGTTTTCGCACTGCTTACACAGCAGATTCTAACCAATGAAAACGCGAGATCGTAATGAGGATGCATTACGATAATTTATGCACGGGGCGTATTAAACAACGTACTGATTATTCACACGCTCGGTTTTCAGTCAGTTGACTAGCGCAGTGCAAAGACGGAGGGACTGTAACCCAAAGGTCGCGGGTTCGAATCCCGGTAGTCCCTTTTAGTTTTTTCTTTTTTCCCATTTTTTTACTTTCTTTTTCTTTTGTCAGAGAACTGTTGTGACTCTTTGAAATTTCTACATGGAACAATTGGTTAATTAATCTTTTCTTAATGGTGACACTGATAAAATCGGCCAGAGAATCGTCACATCAACATGGGCAAGGGCACGCCCTGGTATTCGGACTCATCCCCATACTCTGACCCACAACCCCAGGGGAGGGGAGTTAGCTATGCGACTGACGAAAACCGACAGAATGCGTCACATGACCTAGGCACCTATCGGAGTATCCCGTATACGGGAGCGTACCTATGTGTCCCGGGTTCTATGTGTCCCAGGTTCTTTGCGTCCCGGGTTCTATGCGTCCCGGGTTCTTTGCGTCCCGGGTTCTATGCGTCCCGGGTTCTTTGTGTCCCGGGTTCTATGCGTCCCTTAAGCAGTTATTTTTATGCAGGGTTCTATGTGTCCCGGGTTCTATGTGTCCCCGTTACCATGTGTCTGTCTCAGTTATGATTGGCCTTGTCGCCATTTTATTCTCAAGTGGAGTCGACGAAATCATATTTTAGTCATCATTGATGAAGTACGTATTAACTAAAATAAATAAGCGTTGGCATTAATTTGTAGAACTTCTACGATGGAAAGCAAAAATTTCACGGCCCGTCCACCCACAAATTACTCATGTTCAATTGGCTACATACCAACAATTACGTGTTTTTTTTGTAAAATTAATTAATCTTCCAAAATGCCGGAGATACAGTGCTGAAGAAAAAAACCTGGTAAAGAGTCAATGAACAAAATTATTATGAATTTTTATATATATTATAACGGTGGAAACATCATTAAATGTGGAAATTTGAAAGCCCCCTAATGCTCACAAATATTGTTCACTTATGAAGAGCTTAGAGGACAAAGCACATATGTCCATTTTTTAACTTTCGAGAAAAGTGGATCAAAAGATTTCATGTGCGTTGTGCCCTTTGTGCACAAAATGATTTTTGATTTCAAATTACAGCCTAAATATTAACATAGATACGACATTTGAATGAGGGAACAGCAGTTCGTGGATCCCAGAAGATAAAAAAACATCAAATACCATGAATAGTGGCGTAGATTAAGGGTTGGCGGCCCTTTATCAATGGTGCTGACTTGTGCCCTTTGTGCCCTAAATTTTTTTAAACCTTATTTTCTGCTCTTTGGAATGCTAATATAGGGATAATTCCACGTCAAGGCAATAGAGGGCTCGTCAGGCTTTCTGCTGATATATCACACTGAATAGTGCAAAAAATGGACATGTGCCCTTTGTGCTCTAAGCTCTTTTTATGCTAACGCTGATTATTTTATTTTAGCTATTTCATTTTTTATCCATGATGATTAAAATATGAGTTAGTCGACTCCACTTGAGAATAAAATGGTGATCATAAGGCTAATCATAACTGAGGCCGACACATGGAGCCGGGGACACATAGAACCTGGGACACATAGAACCCTGCATACAAATAACTCCTTTAGGGACACATAGAACGCTCTATAAAAATAACTGTCTTTAGCGACGCATAGAACCCGGGACGGAAAGGACCCGGGACGCATAGAACCCGGGACACATAGGGACGACCCCGGAGTATACGAACATCTTCCATATAGGCCTACATGTATTTGATGATAAACAGGAAGTCAATTTCCAGAATCTTAGCAAAATTTCGACCCCAACCGGGGTCTTCTTCAGGCTGGCACTTTCAAGTCGAGCTACCAGAAGTGTAATGAGCTGGATCCCAACATTACAAGTAAATGTATGTGATTGATAAGACAGGTTGTCAGGGGCGTAGCTAGCTTTTTNTAACCGACAGAATGCGTAACATATAGGCCTACATGTAGGTCTGGTGTCTAAGATTATATTTTGCTAATTTTCGGTCAAAATGTGCATGAAAAACACGTTTTTCCGGACCACCGGGGGGGGGGGGCACTTGCCCCCTGCCCCCTCTAGCTACACCTCTGGTTGTGATGACAAATGTTTGTCAAGAGCTCCCTGGGCAGAGTACACGTAGGGGACGTACAGTAAAACCTCGCCATTATGCACTTGCCCAGAATCAAACGTTAATCTACTGAGATCGAAATAGGCCGAAATAGCATTCGTTCGAAGCTGGTACCCTGCAAGTGGCCATGTATGGCTCATTTTGCCGAATTGTAAAATTTCGCTGTGAAAATATCATCTTTTCCTAATTTACACAGCAAAATGTGGGCGGGGCAGAACCTACTGATGCTTATGAATATTAAATACGTACTTGCTGTGTAAATAAAAATTCACTCCTTAGTTACACAGCATGCTGTGCAAATAGCCCCGGCCGTAAAAATATCAGCAGCGATCCTCAAAGGCCTTCGTCGTGTACTGCCGCCTATCGGCGTTTCCGGGATCCTTGCGTTCAGAAATTGACGGAATGTGATTTCAAGATGGCGGTTCTGGCGGCCATATTGTACATCGGAACGCGGCCACTTTCGAAAGGAAACTTCCTCTAGTCACCCCCCAACATACACAAAAAAATCAATATGATCAGACAGACGGTTCTTCCTGAAATTGACGGAATATGATTTCAAGATGGCGGCTCTAGTGGCCATACTGAAAATCGGAATGTGGCCATTTTCCAAAGGAACCTTCCTCTAGTCACCCCCCAACATACACACAAAATATCAGTACGATCGGACATATGGTTCTCCCTGAAATTGACGGAATCTGATTTCAAGATTGCGGCGGCCATATTGGGCACCCCCAACATACATAATACAAATTAATTTGATTGGACCAAATCGGAAATAGGGAAGTTTACGTCCGGACGACGCCGACAACAACAGCAACGCCGGACGACGGACGGACGTAACGGGTGACGACATAATGCCCCGCTTCTGATGCCCCGCTTCAACAGAAGCGGGGGCATAATAAAGGGAGGCAATGGAGGAGCCCCTGCACACTCCAATATCCTGAGTATGGCATGTACAAAAGGAAAATGGGAAAAGGCGATGTGAGCAGCAAATGCAACTCACTGGCCAAAGAATGGTAATAATGAATAGGAAGTCAACTTCCAAAATTTCGCAAATTTTCGACCCCAACAGGGGTCCATAGAGTCCATTCATCCTTAACTTTTCAGGGGCGGATCCAGGATTTGACGAAAGGGGGCGCAGATATTGGCGGCAGGCGTGTCTTCAGCGGGGGGTCTGTGGGGCCTCCCCCAGAAAATATTGAAATCTAGAAGCCCTGAAACGCGATTTTCCGGCATTTCGGAACACAAATCTAGGTCCCGTCGGTGCTTGGAAAACCGCCTTCTGATGATAAAAGCAATGAAAATTGTAAATTTATACACTATGCCTACTGACAGCTGAGGGATCAAGACGGCAGCCCACACGACAGCGAACAAACACGTTCCAAAATTTGACATACATATACTTATAAAAGAAGCATCAACACAGGGAGCCACGGTGGTGTAGTGGCTCGGGCCTCCGACTAGCGGTCAGAGGATCCCGGGTTCGAATCCCGCTGCTGGCGTGAGACTTCTATCTAGAAGGTCTCTTTGCCTTACTGGCCTGTCTCCACCCAGGTGTAAATGGGTACCGGTCGGAAATGCTCGGATTGTAGCGCTGAATGAGCAGCTCATCTGAGCTCTACTGAAAGGTTTCAGGATAGACTGGGGTTAAAGTGTGAAGTCGGATGACACCTCTACCGTTGTTGATATCAGACTATAAACCCAAACTTTAACTTTAACTTTAACAGTTAATAGGAAGGTAACCATATTCAAAAAAGAGGCATCAAGACCCCGAGAACGACTTAACGCAGGGGCGGATCCAGGATTTTCGCGAGGGGTGGGTTCTGCAGGTAGAGGTCGCTGGACTTGCGCTTCGGTCATTGGCGGCGTTGGCGCCAACTTGGCGGGGGTCTGGGGTCCTCCCGCAGGAAAATTTTGAAAATTAGAATCGCTGAGACGCGATTTCCCGGCATCTGAGGATGAGAAAGTCCGATGCCAAGCACAAGAAACATCAAGGGGAAGTACACACAAAAATGTCACAGTGAAAAAGTGTGGCTGTTATGTCATTGTGTAATTAGTGCGGCGTGGGCAGCCGTCAGTGGCGCCAATCTACCACCTCTTTAGGATCCCGCCGGAACCTGTCACCGTAGGTGCTATAATTCAGTTACTGAAAAAACACTGGTGTGCGGATTTAAGGGGGGAAGGGCGTGCGCCCCCCCCCCCCCCCCCCCCCCCCCCCCCCNTGATATGCCCTGTTTGTACAGGATACTTCAGATCTACATTTGGGATTTAGCTCAGTCTATTCTGGTTTCTCCAACTGAAAAGTGCCTGAGGAAGACCCCGGTTGGGGTCGAAAATTTGCGAAGTTTTGGAAGTTGACTTCCTATTTATTATTATCATCCGTTGTGTCAAATTTTGTGCCTTCTCTTTCTTTGGCCAAAGAATCGAATAGGGAATAGGCAATAGGAGAACGGGGCCTAGAACAGGCTAGAGGCCAAATGCACCTAGCCTCGTGGGAAACCGGTAGACCTACTAAAGGGACAGAAGACAATGAGAAGTGAACCTAATACCAAACCTTAGGGACCCTGCCACGAAAGCTGGTAAAGCTGGTGAAGGGAAAGGAGAAAGTGAGAAGTAAACCTAATACCAAACTCGGCAGCCCCTGCCAGACAAGCTGGTAAAAGGCTAAGTGGAACAGGGGAGCTATTGAAATACTACAATACTCCGCCGTAGACCAGACCTGGTGGCAGTGTGGTAACGTAGCACAACGGCACTGTGGAAGAGTTTGGATTGTGAGGCGATTCCTCGCTCTACACCCATTTCGACTAATCGTAATTAGCAAACTTAACCCATCCCACCAGGCACACTTGATTAATAAACTTTGACATCGCCCACTTACCTTCCTCTAAGACTGCAGCACCCCTCACGTGCCTTATATCAAACTAGACTTACCTGATCCTACCAACCTGCGCCCTGCAGTTGTTTGGTAGGACCAGTACGGTATTGGCCGCCATTTGTGGAGGTACTTAGGCAGTGACGTCACTTGGAAATTTTATGTAAATTATGTAAATTTATTCAATTCCCCATACGGCTGATGTTCTGGAATGCGGATAGAAGGTGACCTACATTTGACCCAGGAAATCCACCAATCACGAAGGGGTTGAAAATAGAAAATGCATCAACATAATAGTTCCTATACATAAAATACCACCTGCGCCAGCATCGGCCAATCAGATTCACGAACACGATAGGCACCCCCGGTCCTAACATATGCAAAAATCGACCGGTTACCAGTCTAATAACAAACATACAGTCGACCCGCAAACGTATGAACAGCGCCACGACGTGTCAGCCGCGGTATTTGGCGGTACTAACTGCTAAATCACTGAACGAAAGCGAGGCAGTGGTAGGCGTAGCAGACGCTATAAAACAATCACTAATTACGCACGATTACTCAGACGTTTGAAGGTGGCGTGATGTTTACATGTTGATGGAAGTTTCTCTACGAACGTTGCCGAAAATTTCAACGAAATCGGTTCAGTTTTGGCCGAGTTATCGATCGAAAGGCAACCTTGTGTTTTCGAAAACAGGCGTTCTTCAAAGTGCGTACACTTTATTGGAATAGTATTTTGAAACTTCTGCTTAGGTCATTCGGGTTGTTATAACATAGAGGAATCCATATGCGAAGCGTGGTTTTATGCACGCATATCTGAGGGGTTGAAAATCACCCCGAAACACAACCACATTTTCAAGAAATCTCCTTCCCTTTATCCATTGTCTAACTTGGTTCCATGGTCTCCGACGGTGGCGCTGACTGGTAGAATCGTCAATCGGCGCCAAGGAACCAGGTTATGGCTGCGAGAATCGTTACCTACTTCTGTTCAAACTGCGTACAAAAACTTGGAATACCATGCCGAAGTACGAAATTAACAGATTGGAGATTGATAGTTTCTTCGTCTATTCAGTTTTGCTGGTTTTATGCAGGCAAGTATTTATGGAGTTATGGCGATATTTTTAACAACGCTCTACTCCAAATGACCTCTGATTCTGTGCGGAGGACGAAATTTCTTAAATGATTTCTCTTCACTCGTTTGCTTTATGCCAAAATAAATTACACTATTGGAGAGCTCAATGTCTTAACTAAACACTGATTTATGTGGTTGAATTTGAACGGTCTTCTCGATAAACGCAATTTTGTGCTAGGTGTCCGATTTTTCGAATGAGGTACTCGAGAAGCCTCGTCGAGGGCCCCGATCGCCTATTATTTTCCCGCGCGCAAAATAAATCTGCCGTAGAAAAGGACCTGTAAGGACCTCAGCATGTCTGTTTACCATTTAGCCAAGAGAAAGTTCATTCTTAGTAAGAGATACACGCTTCCGCATATAAGGGAACTGTTCAGATACGCGTGTTATGGGAAATATTTTGTCCTAAACATACGCCTCAAAATTCAGCTGAGCGCCAGCCCCATGGGTCTCTTGTTTTGACCTCGGCTCGGTAGAGAATTACGCCCGTCGATCCTTTTCTTCGATGTCATTTCTTTCCAAAAAATATGTCAACCTACTTAAACAACGCTTTGCATTGCAGGAATTCAATCTAATCCACTACCGATTTAAAACTCGTGCACCTCTTATGCCTCCTCTGAGTCTTTCGGGGTTGTCATCGTGGCATTTTGACCACGTAACTGGATATCTTGCTGCCGTTGAAACCCCCGAAACGGTCCCTGTTCTCAGCATGTCTGTTTACCATTTAGCCAAGAGAAAGTTCATTCTTAGTAAGAGATACACGCTTCCGCATATAAGGGAACTGTTCAGATACGCGTGTTATGGGAAATATTTTGTCCTAAAAGTCAAGAAAGGAGACGGTACGATCGGCAATTACCTATACGATGTACGGAATGGTACCTTTCAGGGAATCCTTTTCGTACCTGATAAAAATGTATGTTCCAAATTCTCCGATTATTATATGCGTTTTTGGTTTGATTCGACGCTCGTTATCTGGTGCCGTGTGAAAGGTATTATTAAAGCAACAGTTTATACCATAATAAATATGACTGAATCGATTTTTCTTGAGTATCGTAAAGCTGTGTCTGTCGCCGCCCGTGTAATTGTAGTTTGTCATGACGTCATTGCTACTCACAATCGAGTAAATGGCATACATCTAATTACCATGTACGGTCCGGAGAGAAAATACCAGCCCGTCACACACAAAACCCGCCGTTATTGGCTTACTGGCAAAAGAGTATTTTGGAACGTCCTTCATTGGTTGGACGTGTGTAGCTTTTGCTTGATTGGGTTTCCAGGTCCTAAGGCTATTTGTTTTCGAGGAAATCCTCGTCCTTTGCATGGTCTCCCCGTATTTCCACCTGATAGGAGATCATTCGATGAAATTCGTATCATATTCCCGCGTATCGTGGAAGTGATTTCTATATATTTCAGATTCAACGTGGGGGACGGCGCAGCGTTTCACTTCATACGACAGAAAGACACGAAAGGAACCTTATTGAAATCAGCTGATATATTTCGCGGGGTCGCTAAACGTGTTTAGCACTACTTGGTGATGGTTTACATGTACAGTCTTAGGCAAAAGTTTATCTCCAGCAGACACTTTGAATATTTCAAATTCTACTGGACCAATTTTAACACGGTTTGTTCCACATGAAAGAATATCTTGTTGGTCATATTTCTGCATCAAAATTTTGGATATTCCGAATATCGTAATCATGTAATAGCTCATCAGAAAAAAACACTAAAAATTCATATGTATAGTTGTGATTTCTGTTGCAGGTTTGGTAGAGTGGAACTTCCTAAGGATTTAGGGCTTTGTTTCATCAAAGAATGTTGACTGGTTGCCGAGATATTTGAGATTATCAAAATTTTCTTAATTTGAGATTTTCGTGATTTTCAGGAAATTTTTATGCCATTAGATAAAGCCGACCTTAGATTATGGGTTGACAAAATTTTGGGACTTCTTGCGTTATCAGGGCAGAAATATTGCATATTTTTCAAAATATCAACATTATCATATTTTGATAATTTTTATGCCAAACTTCTAACCAGTTTACGCAAAAAGTTCCATAACTTCATACTTCTACATTTTTCGTTCAGGGCTGGGTTGCACAAAACTCATGTTAGCGCTANCTGGGCTTGGTGTTAGCACTAACTTTATGTTAAATGACGTAAAAAGACAAGGGATTTTTACGTCATTTAACATAAAGTTAGCGCTAACACCAAGTTAGCGCTAACATGAGTTTTGTGCAACCGGGCCCTGCTCTGTTTATTGATATCAAAATTGTGTGACAAATTTTGAAATTTTCAAATTATCGAAATTTTGATAATCTCAAATATCTCAGCAACCAGTCAACAGAGTTTGATGAAACAAATCTCAACGTCTTTGCTTCCACTCTACCAAAGCTGTAACAAAGGACACAAAGAATATCGTAATAAAAATGTCGATTTTCAGTGTTTTTCCTGATGAGCTATTACATAATTATGATATTTCGAAATATCCCAAATTTTGAGGTCGAAATATGACCGACAAGATATACTTTCATGTGAAACAAACCATGTTAAAATTGGCCCAGTAGTATTTGAAATATTCAAGGTACATTGTATCAGGAGGAGATAAACTTTTGTCAACGACTGTACATTATTTGATTTAATACAAGGAACTGAAATTGGATTCATGGTTATTGTGTTGCAAACCATACATATTCAATTCGGTAAATCGGGTCCATACATATGTTTCTCGGTTCCTATGTGTCCCTGTACGTATGAATCTCGGTATCAATGTATCCAGGTATCATAGAATGTAATGCCCCTGATATCAGATGCTCCCTTCTTTTTTTGTTCAGGGGACATCTGGTAACAGAAGTTCTGTTTGTCAGTGCCCGGCTGGCCCTTATTCCGTCAGAATCTATTGTTGTGGGGCATCTCATATGGGGGGGGGGGGGCATGACATTCTACGACACCGGTACCTATGTGTCCCGGTGTCGTAGAATGATATGCCCCCCGATATGAGATGTCCCCCAACAAAAGATTCTGACGGAATAAGCGGCAGCTACAATAAGCCGGACACTAACAGACAGGAACTTCTGTCACGAGATGTCCCCTCAACAAAAGAAGCGGGCATCTGATATCGGGGGCATTACATTCTATGACACCGTCCTGTACCTATCACGACCGTTTGAACCCAGTGCTTTGTGTGCACGTCTTTCTAGTGAAGCGTATGACCATAAAAACGTTGTGGTTACTTTGCGGTTTGAGGACTATAAATCGGGAGGACGAAATAAGAAGTACACAAATAAGTATTCTCCCCGCAGATTCAAGCTTGAATAGGCAAGAAGTAGGCCTAACACTAATAATTTACAGAAGCATTTCTTGATCCATCAAGAATAAACGGTGATTTTGACTTTAGAATATTTTCAATACAAATTCATTCCCCTTTTGGTATTGTTCGCATTTTATCATTTTTGTGAATGGGAGGTACGTTGTATTGTATTTCATTATGTAGGCCTACCGAAACGGGAGGCGTTAATTAGAAATATAGGCAAACTTATTCTTCATGAAACAATCGGCAATAGTTTAGTGACAGATCTTTCTACTTTTTTACAGAATGATTTTTTAAAGACTCCTTTACAGCCAAAAACATTGGCATGAAACTTTGACATGGGTGTACAAACGGATTACAGCCCATTGTAAGTTCATTCTAAACAGGTATAAAGAGGAAGGGCCTAGCGTTTGACGGAATGGTTATTAAAATCCTCTTCAAACAGTCGTGCTATATGTCTCCCGGTAGCTATATTCCCCCATATTATAAGGGGCTACTACACGGTTGCTGATAAAGTTGAAAGGAGTTGTAGGAGTTGAAAATTCGGGAATGGAGATCAGGTTCTCCAGCTGAAATGCAGAACTAATTTGGAGAAACATGAATGGAAATTCTAAGAATATTCCAACTCCTACATCTGTGTGTTGATAGAATGCCAACAACCGCGGTTGACATATGCTGCTTCGTTGGGTGGTCTGTTGGGAGCAATGACTTCCAACTGACTCCCGTCTATTAACCCCGCAATGCACGGAAACCCATGGCCACTTACGTAGAATACACTTTAAGGGCCGATTTCACAAAGAACGTTTAAGACTTAGACGCGTGTAACTTCGTCAAATGCATGGTGGAAGTGCGTGCATTTAGTGAAGTTACACGCGTCTAAGTCTTAAACACCCTTTGTGAAATCGACCCTAAGAGTCCAAATATTTACGCGTAAACAATTTAGAAATTGATCATCAAAAGAAATAGATTTGGAAACTGAAAACAATCACCTGAAGTCAATGAGTCAGTCAACTGAGTAGCTCAAGAAAAATTTACATTACTTAAAGCTGAACTGCATGAACAAAAACCACAGCGCCGCAGTATGGTGGTCTACAGAAGTGCAAACGCCCGTCCAAGTACCTCCAAAACATGATAGACTACCGGCCTATTTGGTGGCGCCACTGTATTCAATCTCAGGCTTTCAATCAAGACACATCAAGAAATAGTGTCCAAGTGACATAGCCTGATAGACTTAGTACGATCTGTTGGAACCTGAGTATGAGGTTGGTCAGGTTTCTTTAGTGCTTGCGCCCAGTTGAAATATATGGTACAATGGCAAAAACTTCGGCATCAACAAATAATACACCACTCGTCTGAGTTTCAGAAACTCCATTTGGTATCATTGCAAACATGTTGCATACAAATCTTATTTGATTTCTTTTGCCATAGTTTCGTTATTGGAATATATTTTCACAGAAACGCAATGTACTTGATCTGAGCAATAATACATACATGACTCGTGCGATGTGTGTGTATTTGTAGAAAGAATATTTAATTGATTACGGTAGTTATGACCAAAGGAATGAAATAAGAATTATCCTCAACCTATATGTAATGATATCTGATGACGTTGACTTACGTCAAATGCGTGTTGTATTGTTTTTGAATGCATAAATGTTTTCAACTGGTGCTTGGATAACACCATAAATGTCAACAAGAAGTGAATACTATAGAATGGTGACAGACTTTATTCTCTGGTTCGGTAAGAACCTAATGCTTTCGACCTGCAGATGTCACTGGATGCCATGTCTCGATGTTGCTCCATTGACAGACTCAGGGTGAATACAGTGGCGCCACCAAATATCCTGGTAGTCTATCATGTTCTGGAGGTGTTTTGAAAGTGCCTTTTGGTCGTTTGCATTTCTCCTGACCACCACCGTGGCGTGGTGGTCTTTTTTCAACCGAAAATGATCGTTCCGCTTCACATCTGGCGACTGGTATCAAACAACCAATTTGGAATTGAGCAGGGCTCCTGTGAGCAAGCGCCCTTTAA
The DNA here is from genome assembly GCA_002633025.1 of Notospermus geniculatus. Taxonomy (NCBI): domain Eukaryota; kingdom Metazoa; phylum Nemertea; class Pilidiophora; order Heteronemertea; family Lineidae; genus Notospermus; species Notospermus geniculatus. Next base: position 67,488 of record NMRB01001364.1, read on the forward strand.
AGCTGAACTGCATGAACAAAAACTGTAATGAATATGAAATAGAAATCGGGTTTCTAAGGTGAAAGACACTGCTTCCTACCAGATTCGAACCCACGGACCCTCGCATGAGGCATCAATCGCCAGCACTAAGGGGCAGCACGCATTAAGCCAGTAGGCCAAAGCCCCATCTATTAGCGTAACGTAAAGGTAAGAATATGAAATAGAAATCGGGTTTCTAAGGTGAAAGACATTGCTTCCTACCAGATTCGAACCCACGGACCCACGCATGAGGCATCAATCGCCAGCACTAAGGGGCAGCACGCCTTAAACCACTAGGCCAAATCCCCATCTTCAAAAAAGATGGTTCAATGGCCCGTGTTACGAGGCGTCCATCAGTACCCTGCGAGTAGTCCAAACAATCTCCGAACCAACTTATATATTGTCACGTGACAGGTAATTCACCAATCATGGTTGGCGTAGGAAAGCTTCATGGACGTCAAGCCATACCTTATAAGTACACTTTAGTCTTTTTATTGAATGGGCACTCCAAAAACTCATATCATGGATTTGCATTTGGATTTGCATTCTCCTCCAGATCTTCCAGATCTTCGTCAATCAACTTCATACTGTAGAGGCATCGTGACATGGCTTAGATTGTGCGCCCTGTGGATTTTAGTTGCACTCCCAACTTGATAAAGGACCACTAGGTGGCTGTGTCTCTGATATTGCATTCCGTTCCATAATGTGAGAACACTCGATCAATCCACTTCATAGTTCATAGGCATTATATTATAGTGATGGGTCCATCCAGTGAAGTGAAAGAGAGGTGCTAGGTATAGATTTAAGCCTATACGGTGTGTAGATGTGGGTGGTACCGGAAGAGGTTGTTGCGCTGAAGCTGCGAAAGTTCGTTTGCACTAAATAATGTGTTGCAGGAAGCAAATCGCGTCTACAGAAAACAAGTGCCAAATTCTGAAATAGATGAAAAAGAGAAACATGAATACTAGGCCAAGTAGCTGAATTGATAGACTGCAATAGTTGTACCTGAGGTTTGTGAATAAAAGTGCATTCTGCAGCTGGGCTGCTCACAGCCCATCTGCAGAATGCACTTTTATTTTAGCAGCAATTCATCGTCTGTGCTGAACCCTTCCTGTTAGGCCTACCACTGATTTATGAATAACAGGTGGGCTGCTTGAACTTAGAGATGTCAGGCTGGACTACAGTACAGTAGGCCTAATGCATGCCAACACAGTGTATGATCACGGCACACACGTCATCTGCATGCACACTAGCACAGGGATACAATGATACATGCATGACTGATGACCGGTGAACTGTGCTACCGGTACGCGTAGGTTTTTTGGCGTATGAAAAAGTGTATGGGGACAATAAAATTCGTGAATTACGCGCTAGATTATATGCTTGAACTTTTGCCGTCCTCCCTTCCAACTGCACCTACCGTATTAATGAATTATACGACCTCACAGAGCTCGGAAATCGGATCATGCAGCATTCCATGTACACATGTCATTTTTAGCACAGGGGAGAGATTCCTCACTGCGCACACGCCCCCGGCGGCAGCTGGTGGAAGTAAGGTTTGGCGGGAAATGATTTTGAA
>NMRB01001364.1:69198-87372 GCA_002633025.1 Notospermus geniculatus
ATGTTTTCCTTGTCGAGAGTCATAAACAACATATCTATTATTACTTAGGTCTTCTGAAATATTATGAAATGTACAAGGTATTCCTGTATAAGTAATTCTGATATTTTCTACATTTTCTACTTCTTCATCTAATTGTACTGTTAAATCATTTGCCTCTTGACCAGGGTAATCTTTTGAATTTATCATTAGTATTCTTTCCATTTATATGACCGTAAATCTATGAAATTAGTATCTGGGAAGTGTGAATTTTACCTTGCGAAACGGATCAAGTCAGTTATGCTAGCATTAAGCTCGGGCGCGTGCGAGGGAAGAATCTTCCTATATCTAGATCCTTTCATTTTCCTATTACTTACATTCAAAAGACAAAATATTTATTCAAAAGACTCAGAACATATTCAAGAGATTGAAAATATATTCGAAACTTTCAAAATGTTTTCAAAACCCAGAACATATTCAGAAAGTTTGAAAATATGTTCAAGACGTTCAGAATATTCATTCAAGACGAGATTGAAAATATATTCAAAAGTTCCAAAATATTTTCAAAACAACTAGGGACATATTCAGAACGTTTGAAAATATGTTCAAGACGTCCGAGAATATTCATTCAAGACGCACGTGACCACGAAAGTGATGACGTCATTGAAAAGCGGTTTGTACGAACACCAAATCGGACCAGGCCGATCGAGATCTGTTGCGCCGAATCAGGGGTGTCCAGGCCGCGTATGTTGCTTTTTAGACCCTCACTGTATGTTCCTTATTAGGGCCCCTTTTTTTACTGAAACTCAGGCAGTTGGGTGAATTAAAGGCCTTATATACCCCCTGTCTAGACAAATCTTAATGAGGCCGAATTTGATGGGTGTCTAAAACCGAAGACCGAAGACTGAAGACCCTGAACTATAAAACGAAGACCCCCACAACTAAAAAACGAAGACCCCACTATAAAATGAAGACCCCACAACGAAGACCCAGCTATAAAATGATGGGCCGTGTCAGTAGCCAGTGGATAACCACAATGAAAGGTCCAAAATGGAGTTACCCTCAGTGAAAAGGGTCCAAACGGTTATTTTCGGTCGGATTTAAACGGGGTTGCTTTTAATCAACAGCTCTCAGAAAATGTTAATACGAATCTGCTGTCAGATCTAGGTGCAGGGTGCAGGGGGGGTTGGAAGCGATTTGAACCGGAAGTGCTCGGAGGTCAAGGTCATTCGACGTCGTCATGTAAACATTGCCGATCGCGTAAGTTGCATTTCTCTTGTGTCAGTGTCACAAAGTTCGTTTTTAGCAGGATGCAATTCGGAATTTCATAAACTTCGTGCATTAATGGTTGATATTGTTTATTGTTTATTCGTAGAAGACCATCTGACACACTTTGATGTTGGTAAAATTTAAAAAAAAATTGTTTTATCAGCGCGTTCTTTTTTCTCAGCCCCAGTGAATTGTTGTTGAACATCTTCGTCTTTATGATGCATATGACAATGTATGAACACGTGTCTAAATCTGTTATGAATAGGGGCCTGGTGTATCTCATACCTGTTATAAATTGTTTCTGAAATGGAGATTTCATGAGTGCTATGGGCCCCTTCAGGCCCCAATCCTTTCATGGAGAAATTTGTCTCCGAAGTTGGGTTGCATTTTTTACGGCAGTGTACACTCAATGTACATCGTATGTACACCCAATGTACATGAATATGTAGTATAGGCTAGGCTATTGGATGCTAGGACTATTTTCTATTGCACTTTTTTCAGTCATGTCAGGCCTAGGCCTTGGTCTATAGGCATACCGGTATTGTGTGACTGTTTATGGTACTGGTAGGCTTCCTCGGCTCCTCAGGCTCAGCTAGGCCTAACCGTCCCGGTAGGCCGATATCGAGGCCTGGTTGCTGCTAGGCTAGTGGTGCTAGCTACACAAGCCTAGCCTAGCTACACCATGTAGCCTGTACCATGTTACGGCTCCATTGTAAAACTCGAATGTATTGAGATCATGGATTCCGAAATAAACTAAACTAAACTAAAACTATGTAGGCTACACTATTAAGTAGCTGAGTAGGCCTAGGCCTAGGCTAGGTAGGCCTTCTATTCTAGGCCTAGCCTGATAGTGATAGGCCTACCGGTATGCCTAAGCATAAGCCTAACATTACATCATGTAACCTAGGGGAGTAGGACTATGATATTAATATGTTGAATTGTAGGCCTCCCGAGTAGGCCTACCTGTTTAGGCTATGTACTTTTTGTAACCTCAGTGCCTCTGCTCTGGCCCTGTCTCTGATATGAATATGATGAAAGTGATGTGATAGAAAGCTGACTATGATAGACATCGGCATCCTTCTTTGTTTCAGGTCTGAATTTTGGAAGAATAATGAATGATGATGATCAGCTTTCGAAGCCAAGCAACAGCCAAAGCCAGAGCTCATCTGAAAAGGTTGATCTTACCGGTTAAAAGTGATCTCATTATAATAATGTTGTTGTATACTATTACAATGTTATGTTCATATTATTAGTTTTGTTCTAGCTAGGACTGATAGTCATAGTTCCATTTCTTTAATAAGTCTGCAGCAGTCCTGATTGATAATATATCTGAATATGGATTTAATAAACATCCTTATTTTATTTTACTTTCAGGCCAGAATTGTTGAAGAAAGAATTAATGACGATCAGCTTTCAAGGCCAAGCCAAAGCTCTACTGAAAATGTAAGATCTTGCCAGAGAAAAACTTATGTTTTATTATCTTGCTAGGGCTGATAGTCTTGTGTGTAGAGTTGCATTCCATTAGGTCTGTCAGTGTCACAGCAGATTTATATATCAGAATATGCATAGACAGCATTATTTTATTTCAGGCCCGAATTGTTGGAGGAACAATATATGATGATGATCAACTTTCAAAGCCAAGCCAAATCTCTACTGAAAATGTTAGATCTAATACCAGTGAAAAATATATGTTTTGTTATCAAACCAGGACCATAAATATTTTTATGGTAGGACTGATAGTCATGTAGAGTTCCATCAGCAAATAGCAAATAAAAAAAATAAGAATATGCTAATCTGATTCTATGGACCCATGTTTCTATCTATTGGCAATACATTTATGGGGTCTCAAGCCACCCATTTAAAAGTTAGCTGTACATCAGTATCCAAGCCCCTGTACAAATGCTCTGATTTTGGTCCAATGACAAAGCCAGTACCCAAAGTTCAAACGGCTCTATTTTCTAAATGCACCACTTGCGGAACTTAAGAATTGGGTTTTTGTGGTCAGTGGGATAGAAACTAACCCCCAAACTCAAAAAAGTTTTTGTACTTGAGATGTGCATTAAATCTTTGTTAGCTCCATGTATAATATGGTCACGATCGGTCAACTTCAGATGGCAGGAATGGCACCATGATTGAAATCCTGGTCTTCGAGTAATCGTGGTGACCCAATTAGATCTTATCACATCTCGAGGTCAATCGTGACAATCATGATGATCAAAGATTCTGAATAGACTTGTATGTTAATAATGCATTAATGTACTAATAGTAAAATATCTATTTTTGCTGATACTAATGAATGAATCCATTTGTAGGACTCTGCCAAGATCCTGCGACGGGTTTTAACTTCTCCTCGGTATGCTCAGGGACTGCCACCGATTAAAAAAGCTAAGAGACCAGAAGGATGGAGCACCGATGAAGAAAGGGCCTTCGTGCAATTCATTGCAATTCATAGGTATGAATTTTTCTCAGATATTAATGTAGGCATTTTAGCGGCGGATTTGGACATTTAAGGCGGGGGGCTACCTATGCCGACATTATTGACGCTTTTTGAAAACAAGCGTCATAACATATTCATGACAAAAAGTAACTAATTGATGTCAACAAGATGTTTTAGCTACAACCTTTATGTTCCCGTTCTGTGAAAGAATTGTTCATTTTGACCAATTACGATGGAGTTAATTAAGTTATAACAAGTTGTCAAAATTTGAGTTCGCAAACAATTTTGCAGACTTGGGATGCGACACATCAGTTTCCCACATAGTCTGTAACATACAGGCCTGATGCCTGCAGGGCATAACGATCCGTTTTTTACGAAAGTACTTTCCATTTAATTGGTATAAACTATTTAATGCCAAAAAAGGGCTTGATTTACAGTTTTTGAAATATTTCATATTCCCGACTAACTATCCAAAAAAGGCGATCGTGTTGCCCTAGAATGCACATATGGCAATAACATCCAAAAGAAATGTTTCAAAAAAGAGAAAACTTGTTTCGGAAATTTGAAAATTTCCATACCGCTGGCAAGTTACTTCTTTGTTATGAAGATTTGCACGATTCGCGCTCCCATACCGCTGGCAAGTTACTTCTTTGTTATGAAGATTTGCACGATTCGCGCTCTTCGAGTAAACTCTGTTCGGCCATTTGTGACCAAAGCACCAGCGACAGAGCTGAACAATACCCGCAGTGGACACAAAAGATTTAGGGTCGGCACGTACACTGAAGATTGGTTTTCGAAAACAGTATACCAGGGTGATCGGATTTAATCTGAATGTGAATGACTCGTCGTTTGACAGCGCACAAAGGCCAGTTCCGTGGATTGCCACTAGGGAATGAGCTCAGCTATAGGTAGCCCCCCGCCTTAATCAGATTCAACGCAGAGAAACGTTGGTCTACAAGTCAATAGTTCCGACACCTGACATCTGCCTGACATGCTATTGCTATACTCTGATAGAGACCTACAGGCCAAACCGGATGTTCAGTGTTGCCAGCAACAAAGCTTCATGATCCATATTGGCAGGAGGCAGCATCATATATTAAAGATGTTAGTGGCGCTTGTGTTACACGCACTGGTTCGTATGAAATGTTTGTTAATAAATAATGTTTAACATTTCCTTTTTATGTTATCACAGGAGTTACCTCGTTGCATTTGTTTTCAAATTGCTCAATATTGACCAACAGAGTGAACATCATAGTGGATAATAGTCATCAATAATGTTGAAGGGAAGGGGAGGCATTTCCATCTATCACATTTTTCATCCATTACACATACAGGGCCACAGAGATGAATTTTGATGAATTAGATTGCCAGCCAATGCCAAATGAATCACAGGTGAACCCAATATAAAATGGCATCTCTTTGATTGTTATGAGAAGTCTTCTCCAAAATTTTGCAAATGGGAGAGTGTCTTGAAATTTTGTGCTTTCCATGCCGCAGAGTGTTCTGTAATTTTGCCATTCCTGCCCTGGAAAGTCCTGGAAATGTCATGGAATTTTGGGAGACAGGAGGCGTACAAACCCTGCAAAGGAATTGTGTTAAGCTGTCTGTGGAATGTTCTTGTAGGGTTATTCATCATCATCAAGACATTATTATCATGACATCATGATCATCACCACATTACCTCTACAAGAAGGGATGGGACTAGGCCCAGGCAGTTTTTACCCTCAAAAAGGGCATAAAATTATGTCGTTATTTAGAATTGGAAGTTCACATAAAGTATTAATTATTAATTTCATTCCATGATGAAGCAAACACTGCATCATCATCATTCTGATCATCATCATCATCATCATCATCATCATCACTGTTTAAATGTTTCATCATCACTTGACCCTATGATGAAACTAACAAACACTGCTTCATCATCGTCGTCATCATCATCATCATCAGTCATTATCACTGTTTAAAGTTTTCAACATCATTTGACTCTTAATTTGATGTCTGTCTTAACTTTGTGTGCTAATTATGTCAGTTGAAAATACTGGCTGTTTGTCCCCTAGTATTAGGTCACAGTTAGTGCAGGCATTCATTGCAGGTAAATCATATTTCTCACTTGATGCTTACCCTGTGTAGACTAGTACAATGCAGCTCAGTTCGACGTCTCATTCAGCATACGAATAAAAGAGTGAATCTTTTTGATTGAGGATATAAAGTTTCGGAATTGGGTCTCAACCCTTCTCATCAAGGCTTGGCAGATATCATTTTGGATGTCACCTTTTGGAACAAAGATACACAATAGTCATTTACTCCAATGGCTTTCTTTGTCTGTCTTAATATAAAGCAGCATTGATGTCATTGGTGTATAGGACTATGTCACCTTCATCTCATTTATCATCAACATCATCAGACTTCAACTGTACAGTGATCATTGAAACCATCCATTTATTCATCAATCCATATTGTTTTTTGGAACGGGAAAACAATAGGCATGTATGGTGTAGGCCCTTCAAAATTCGCTCCAATTGTAAGCAGCATTGATGCCATTGGTGCGTAGGATAAAAATGACTTATTATCCATTAGTATGATAGGAGCATTCGTGATATTGTTTTTTGTCAATGTACTTTTCTTTCACTGTTACAGTTACTTTTGGTTTTATCAATTGGTATGCCACCGTCATTCCTGACAAAGTATTCATCAAGGATTGCATGATTTTACAGAAACATTCTTCAGTTGGTTGACAAATACAACCTGTCTTCAAATATTCTGCAATTTATAACTTGTGAAAGAACTTTGACTGAAGAGGCTATCTGCTGGACTTGGCGGATTTAATGATTTTTATGGTGTTTCATTGATATGACATGGTGTACTGTAACTCATTTGCTTCCAACGATATTGCTAATAAAATTTGTGTTCAGTTATATTTTAAATACATACCTGTACTTTCTTGTGTTAATGCTTCTGAATCACATTTTCTGTTTGCATTATACTGCAGCTGGTGCGATCCGTGCACGAATGAAACAGCTCCGGGCCAAATTCAAAACCATCGATGAGGCTGAAACTGCCCATGGTTTGACAGTTGAAGGTTATATTTCACAAACGAATAATTTGCCAGCAGTGATAACAACGGTCGCACCTTCACTGTCAACTGACCAGCTTAAACCCTTGTTGGAGAAGCTTTTTTCGTCACTGCCAACAGACAGGCTTGTGGAAGCACTTACGAGGCATCTCAGTAAACTGGATTTGACAGAGGCTACAAGTGTAGTTGACTCCAGCTTCACGGCAGTCGCTGAGATGGAGGGCGTGAAAGATTGTGCCAGATTTCCATCATTGGCATTAACAGCCATGAAAAAATTGCAGGCGAACGGAAAAAATAACATAATGACCAAATTTGCACGATGCATAGCAGAAGAGAGACCTGAATCACCTGGTGAATCACTCATGCCCTTAGGGCGCATGCCGTTTGGGCTCATTGAGTACCAGATTAATTTTTTCAATGCTGATCACATTAACCAGGTAGGCCATTGTATTCTATGTAACAAAACAGCAGTCGGTAGTTTAATTAATAATCACTACTATTGGAGTTGACTTGCTGTTAACCACTAAAGAAGTAGTCTGCTCATTTACTACATAAATCATTGTTTAGTCTCACACGTTATTGTTTGCATGTTAACATTGATTGAATACAGATTATCATAATTTTATCATTATCATAATCATATCTTCATGCATTGTTTAAAAAGAATGTGTATTGAAATATCAGGTGAGGGAGGTGCCTCGTGACTTCCAGCTTTGGAGAGAGACTTTGGATGCTGAGCTGACCAACAGACAGGATAAAATCCTAACGGGACCGATGTGGAGCGGTTGTTCACGTGATGAGGTTGGACAGATTTTGAAGGTGATATTATATGAATACAACTATTAACTAATGGAAGAAATGAACCCTTCAGTCCCGTCACATCCGTCATCAAAGGGAGCCAATAACAATCTACCTCTATGCATGAAGTCATGTATATGACTGATTGTAGTTACAACTCATCTCATAGACACAATCTATGATTATGTTGTTCATTTTCTTCAAATAACTAGTCTCTGCAAGTGTGCCACTGAACACTGTGATTGTGAGTTACATCTTTATATAACTTCTTTTATTTAAGGCCAAAGTTAATCTGGCTTGCAGAAGCAAAAAGACTGTGATGAATAACTTGAAGGCAGAGAGTCGACTATCTGATAAACCAGAAATTCAGGTGAGGTACTAAACCAGTAAACAGCTCTAAAAATGGCCAGGGCCATTGTGCTCACCTCTGTGATAAGTGTCTGGTTAAGTGTGAAACTGTGACTCTCATGCATGTCATGGTGAATGTTGAAGGATCAGTACAGATAAGATAAAGCTGAACACACCAAAAAGTATTTTTTGATCTGACGGACGACACACCATGAGAGAAGCTCACCTCACAGAGGTGAGCTAAAAATTCATTCAATTTCAAAGATCTTTCTTTTCTTCATGTAAATTTTTGGAGTCCATAAGAGGTTTCACGTACACTTAAATAAACTCACTTGATTTTCATTCAATTACAATGATTACCCAAAGCGACATTCACCACTTGGCTTATTAAACTGCTGAGCCACTTGTTTTGACATGTTACCTATGAAATTGGCATTTGTAACATCTTGGAGGAATAATTCCTCCAAGGTAACATCAAGAAATTTTGATGTTTTTTTTTGGTAGAGAACAACATTAGAAGAGTTGAAGGATATTAACCTCAATGGGAGATTTTGGTTAAAGTTGGATGGTGCTGACCTCCGGCCAGTAATCCAGGAATCAATGAGGGGTGTCTGGCACGGTGACGCAGATCTTCTAGATGGCAAGCTGGAGATATTGAGGACCGAGTATGAAGATCGGAAGTCAAACATGACAAGCCTGTTGAATGCACTTACCTTGGAAGCTCTTGTACCCCAACTGAAAATTCTCATTGATGGTTTTGAAGAAGACAGGATGTGGCTGAACACTGGGCTTGAAAAAGCAATTAAGATCTGCACAGCAAAAATGAAGACCTCAAATACACCAGAGGAAACACTGAAGAGCCTACACTGGGAGGTTTATGAGTTCACCAAATTGTTGACACAGTGTCAACAATTTCTGTCCCAATATCAAGAAGTCCAAGAAAGAATAACATCTGCTTCCACAACATTGCCCCAAGTACTTGTCACCATGAAATCACATCAGGAGAGCTACATCAATTACATAAAGAACGTGTTCAAGAAGAAAAGGGCTCCACCAGCAAGCCATGTGCTTGTATTGATGCTGGCAGATGAAAAGAGATCACTGAAACCATACGCCAGCCCAGTACAGTACATACCATACCATTGCTTAAGAGACCAGTATCTCCGAGATTTCACGAGACGAATTAAGAATGCGATGGACGAGTACAGACTCGCACTAGTTGGCATGACATTTGTCCATGTAGGGCCTACCGGTATGCTTTTCAATTTAAAAGCTACATGCGTTTAGTAACACTGTTCAACAATTACACAGGGTAGATCTACCTGTAAAAAGGAACCACGTTATGAGACAGAATAATGCACTAATTCATATCTGTGTCTCCCTCCAAATGAAAAATGTGCTTCTGGTAGGCCCTACCCTGCAGCCATATTTAATAAGCCTTCGCAACTTTGCGTGAACACAAGTCTACTGCTTGGCTGCACATCCTATTGTTCAGCGACCACCAGTGCCCATATTCATAAAACTACATGTACTTAAGTGTAAGTGTGTCACTTATCCTTTGTTCAACACAAAAGGTAAGTATCACACTTTGACTTAAGAATGTTTATGAATATGGCCCCTGGCTAGCAAGAAAATTTGGGTTGTGAATGACGAGGTAATATTTGCCAGTGTTCTCAGTTGAATATACGCAATATTTGAACATGGTCCAACAATCTTGAACATATTCCAACATGTCCAAACCAACATTGACATACCGAAACACTGGCAGACGTAACACAGCATTCTTCTGCTAAGATATTATTAGATTGATAACTGTCAAAATTGTATTGGATACTAAACCTGAATGAAATTTATATGAAGGTACCGTGACAGATGGCGAGTTCTGCTCATTGAGGTCCCAGGGAGATTCTCGCCCACTACATGTATGGCAACTCGTCCATGATGCCAAGGAGGCAGTGTCGAGGATGAAGAAAACTACTCTGACAGACATGTTGCTTCCTACCAATGGCAAGTAGCCTACACGTATATGAATGTCACGTGTGGTGTTAACTTTTCTCAATTGATCACGTAGGATTTGTCTATACTTGATGATATGTATAGTAAATGGCAACACCAAATGTATTTCACAGTCCATTAGATTCCAATAACTTTTTGTGTTGCTTTCTGATAACTGTAGGCCTACATTTTGTTAGTCGAGAGTTGTAATTAATAAGTAGGCCCCTATGTTTAGTAACAACCCACATAATTAACTTTCAGTCTTAACTCTTGCTGGTGTCCCAATCATGAGAAAGGAGAACGAAGTTGTCACGTTACAAGTAAAGTGCAGAATTTTCATTCTGATGTACCTTCAAGGACAAACTGATGAGGAAGCAATTGCTACTGTACGCCACGAACAGGTCCCAGACGGGTATCTCCCACATCCTTGGAGTGCGGGCAAGAACTTCGGTGACAGAGAATCACACCTCGAGAATGGGGTACCGGCAAACAAAAGGCGGCGCTGATCATCAACTCGGTTAAAACGCAGGTGCGCATGCCTTTGCAATTGTTGAACGTCATCAGCCGTCGTGCGTCATTCTGACGTCACAAAAACTGCGTCATTCACAACCCATGACGTCGACCATTCGCCTGTCGTTTACGCTAAAATGGTCAACTTTATCGATTAAATTCATCATGTTCCCGCAGAGATTTTTGCTCAAAAGCCATAAGATATATTTTAGCACTTCTGTACTTAATGATAGAAAATTAAAATAGAAATTGAGTGCAATGTTTTAGTTATATTCGGCCTAGAAACAGGGTGTGCTATTCAGAATTAATTGGAAAATAACGTTAGCCTCACTTTCAATGACGCAGTTATGACCGAGTTGATAGTCAGCGCCGCGTCGCGGATTACGTCTGCCGGTACCCCATTTGCGTAGCGTTTTGGCAACTTTGTATATCAGGTAAACCATATGTTTCGTTTCGTTTCATTTGAATTAAGAATAAGTAAATCTATTTATTCAAAGGACGGTTGAGCCATTTAAAGTATAAGACGGCCAATATGAATGTCTTTTTTTGCTGAAATTTAATTTGAATTTTAAAGAAACTCGGTGGATCACTGGTGCCAACAAGGGGTGGACTTCAGAACTTACCTGTATGTACCAGAAGAAGATCCAACCACAGGTACCGTTCACCATGATCGCGCTGATCACAATCATCTTCTGAAGAGGATTGCCAACACCACAAGACATGGCCGATATCAAGACCTAAATCTAGACGCCATTGACAAGGCCATCCTGGACCCTAAGACAGGGCTTACAGAGGTTGCACTAAACGGGAAAAGAAAGCAGTCGGTCCCAGATGCGGAACACCTACTATCAAACAGAGTTGCAGCATTTCTGCGAGAGCAGCATGAGGATCACGCAGCCACCTATATAGGTACCATTGCCAACTGGCATGAGGCAACTGATGGTAGGGGTCTGTCACAGTTGAAACGATGCAAATATAATTACAACATGCTCAATTATATTTTAGACGACCTGATGCCCTGGCACCAACAGTGCTACGACTTCAAGACTCTCGATATCAACAGGTAGGTGTAATTCAAATACCGGTACCGGTACTAAATCAGTAAATAGGAAATTATTTACACTTATTGTCCGTAAGTCTTGTAGTTCGTCTTGACCCCTATTAATGTGAAGGCATCCCTCACCTTCACGATAAATATGACCGAAACTGAAATTTGGACAGCAAATTGATGGACCCCACACAGGAAAATGTGACGGAAGGTTCACTTGCTGAGTGCGAAGGGGTGAAATTTATTTACATCAAAGAATTACAGTGATCTCAATATTATTCATTTACGATATAACCCCCCCCCCCCCAAATTCAACCAGAAAGGGAACATCAGGATTTGTTTTACATTCATGTCTGTCGGCTTGATAACACTAGCACAGCGAAGATGGCATGAAGGTTTCAGCATGACTAACTTAACACCTTCTTTCAGGCCATGGGATTCTGTACGGGGGTTTACCAGAGAGACCTTAGTTGAAGTAATTACGAACATTGAGAGCCAAGAGTACCGCCGCCGACAGAATGGGATATTGGGATATCCCGAACATCCCAGAGCGAGTACCACAGACGATGTCGATAACTTCTTCTCCATCTGTCACCGGTACATGGGGAATGTCTTTACGTTGATGGACTTCCAGAACAGATGGGGAAAGATTGTCAAGTAAGTTGACAAACACTGCAGTCAAACAAATACTTTACTTAAGCTTCCAAAAAAATGGACTTGCAAAAATCCCATAGTCCTACCATTATATCACCTTAAATAGGCATGTTCATAATAAGTCAACTGACTAATGCATGTAGTGTTGATTTAATCATTACTGAATTTCCTTAATACAAAATCAAAGTGATACCACAGTCAATGTATATGATGTATTGTGTAATATTTTCACATCCAACATCAGGTACCGGTACCTTAAATTTTCAGCAAGTTCAATAAGAAGATTGACCCCAATTTACCGTTCCATTACTACACCCTGAATGAACGGTATTCTACGCAGCAAAGGCCATTTGATGAACTAATTGAGTTCAATGACGAGGATGAGATGGATGAACGACATCACCCTCAACGTCTTCATCGGCTGACAGGCTCGCGGCGAGAAGACAGCTCCAATTTTACAGCGGGGAGATCTTTATTGCCAGTCCAAAACAGATTGTCAATAAGACAGAGATTTTTCAAGTGCGAGGTTGAACTACCAGCAATCCCTCAACATGAGCAGTTAAATCTTCCTGCAATACCTTAAGGACATGAAATAATAGGGAGGTTTTTCAAATCTGACGAAACACTAAGTATGAAATACGAATTTCAACTTCATTTCCGGGACCTAAATATATTTCTGGAGATGGTTGGTAGCAGAAATGTCCCTGCCGCCAGTGCGTCTTTTAGCATATCATGTAAGACTGAGAGAGTTATGGTGCGTCTTGAATAACTACGAAGTGGCAATTTAAAAATTCAAGATGCGAAAGATAAATTTTAAAGTTTAATACATGTATATCGTAACTTTATCGGTCTAACGTCATACGCTAAAAGACACTCTTGCAGCAGGGGAAATTTGTGGTAGGCCAACCAACCATCTCCTGAAATACATTACGTCATGGAAATGAAATCCAATTTCGTACTTCGTGTTTCGTCAGACTTGCGAAACCTCACTAATAACGTGTTTCGTCAGACTTGCGAAACCTCACTAATAACGGATTTCTGAGGCGAATGACAAAGCTTCATACCGAAATCGAATCAATGGTACCTTGCGTATGTCCAGCTATCCTCAACCACCAGTCCACGATTGATACGAACCAGGGAATTATTTGAGGCGGGATTCATAGCCTCATGAATGTTCCCAAAATGCTTGTTGTCGAGAAATCACTAAGATTTGAAGTTCGATGCGTTTTTTTGCCCACCCGATACGTACATGTACTTTAAAAAATCAATGCCTTCATCAGCGAAACAACCGATCATACAGTCATTACCAAAATACTCACGTTGGCGGTCTGTGTGCAGCGGTAACCTTACTATAATCTGTTAAAAAAGAGGAGGTAGACAATATGAAATTTCTCCTCTAACCTTAAAGTACCATAATATGAAGAGGCTGTTTATTTTAGTAAAGGGACTGTTCGTTTTCGTCTTTTGAGGAATCTGTGGTGTGATCCTTGGGAAAAAGCTGTGCACTTGCAAATTGCAGGGATTATTTGTTGTGCAGTACAGAATAATCACTGCAATTTGCAACTTTATAGCTTTCTCCATTTTCTCAAGGATGACAACTCAGATTCCTAAATTGGCGAAAACGAACAGCCCCTTCAGAAATCTTCAGATGTGATCATTGACAAAATGGAGAAAGCTACGAAGCTGCAAACTGCAGTAAATACTCTGTAAAGCACAGCTAAAATCCATCAATTCGCACTGGTGCACAGCTTTTTCCGTTTTCCCAAGAATCACAACTGAGATTTCTCAAGTGTCAAAGGTGAACACACGCTTTCCACTCTACAGTGATAATATTTGTGTCCATATATTATAAACATCAGGGGCCGATTTCACAAAGGGCGTTTAGCTAAATCAGGATTTTTATTCAAAGTTATTCGGGTTAATGGCATAGAATACGCGTTTGTGTCCAGGAGGACAAAAGAAAGGAATTGAATGACTCTAAAAAAAAATATTCTTTTGTGATCCTGGGCATAAAGGTAGGAATGTTAATGCCCTTTGAGAAATCAGCCAAAGATGTTTAGTAAGTTCTACATACGATAATGTAGACGACACGAATGATGGTATGGGATAATTATTATTAATATGACATGAATGGAACTTCACAAGTAGAGTTTATGGGCGGTTATTTACGCCAAAAAATCTGTTCATCATTTGTGAGCTTCTCCAGCAAAACCAGGCACATGTTGCTCTCAGCTTGCATGAGTGAGACCAAATATTTGTCAATTTCAATACTGTCTATCTAACGTGTAATCTGAAGCAATCTATTTTTTCCATTCTCTCCTGGGCTCATTTTAGTTCGTTGAGACTAACCTTCTGAGCGACATATGCCTGGTTTGGCTGGAGAAGGTAACATTTTTAGTGCAGAATTTCTATGCAGACAGCGCAAAAGTAGCGGAAAATTTCTTAAAATGCAAGATTTAATATGTTCATCTGAGGTTTTGTATGAGCCCACGTAGTTTATTTGTTGCAAGAGAAATTGTATAGAACTCATGAAAGATCCAAGTTCAATAGAATTTATCTCGCATCACAAATTACACGGTATGCATACAAAACCGCGGATAAACGTAATAAATCTGCCTTTGAAGATGATACCCGCTACTTGCGCGCTAAATACATAGAAACTCAGTTGTAACATGAAATGAAATGGCCAGGGCCATTGTGCTCAAGTCTGATAAGTCTCCATGGTTAAATGTGAAACTGTGACTCCCATGGTGAATGTTGAAGGATCAGTACAGACACGACAAAGCTGAGCACACCAAGAATTACTTTTATGATCTGATCAGTATTATCAGTTCAATGACATAAACTCAGGTGATGCCCTGTTAACGACGACGACGGACGATACACCATGGGAGAAGCTGTGAGGTGAGCTAAAAACATGACACTTACTTTTAGAGAAAATAACCGCCCACAGTGATTCAATGTTCAAATATTCAATGCACTGCCATATTTGTATGTTGGTTGCAAAGGTAACCACTGCCGCTTCTTGATGATGTTACAACGTCCACTATATATTAATTTGTTTGCTGGAACATTCCAATTTCTGGTAATATCCGTCAGTTTGATTTTTGTAATTTCATTCTTACGAATAGCACAAGTCACCATCCGGACTCTGTCCCCTGGAACATAACCCACAGTTTTCTCCTCCCCATCTAACTTGACCTTCACTACCAAATCATTACAATCTTTGATGTTGCCAGGCTCGTGCATGATTAAAGTTTCAACTTATTGCCCTCTACTCTTTTTCAAGCTCTCCTGTCTCTCATCACCATACGTGCTACCAGCCAACATGAAACTAATACCAAACTCTTCATCCTCATCATCACTTGTTAAATCATCTGGCACGTCTCCACATATGTCATCACATTCTCCCATACCACTACCTCTCCCATCATTTACAACTGTTCCGGAATAAGACTGCAGAATGATACCGGTACTCGTATTTTCCCCCGCCATGGAAATACAATTGCATTTAATCCTTCTATCGTCGAAATCAACAGTGGGCAGTGCAGGATTGTCAGTGAATGACACATCACGTGTGACTTCGACGAAAGGGAACGGTCCACTAGTGACTCCTGTGAGGATGCTGTATTTGCATATTAGAACTCCCTCACAATCCTTCCCTTCAGGAGAAAGGTACTGCAAAAAATGGACCTCAAGAGTAATTCTGTTAAAATGAGGAGCAATGATATAAAACTATTGTATGTATATATGTCTAGACTATTGTATGTATATATGTATATGTCTAGTGTATACTAAACATCAATTCTCATGTACCGTACATTGTATATACCGGTAAATATCAGTACAATGAAGATCATCAGATTACATGAAAATATTATTTAAACCACAATGTTGGTCTTAAATTATTTTAAACAGCGGAGACAACATGACTTGACTTCTCCGCCACACAGATGTGTGGAGACCAATTTGACTGCTAGTATTTGTCGCAACTTGCTACTACGCCGTACGGCTACTTTTCTCTTTTTAAGTAAATTTCTCCATGTCGCATCATGATGCAAATTCTCTGTCCTCTGAACCAATGATATCAATGCTGATTTTTAATTTACAGACATTGAGAACCATTCACTCAAATGACAGAGTCGATCCTTCTGCATAATGCCGAGGTACGACCAAATTGATAACTAAAAAAGAAAATTTCAATAATATGTTCATTAGGACATAAGAAAACATGCAATGCATTATCAGTCAGAGTTCTCAAATACCGGTAGGCCTAGGCCTCTGCCAATTACGAACACAACACCCCACCTACTGGGCAGGCTTACGAAAATGATGAGTTGAAGACTGACATTGGCTGAATGTGATGAGGTAGGCCTCGGTAATACATGGGAAGAGGAGTAGGACAAGGCTGATACAGCCATGAAGATGTCAGTTTTGAGGAAAAATGCAGCATCCCCATCAGTGTCCCAGTTACTGTAACTACTCAGTCTCAGCTTGGAGGATAATTCCTCCAAGGTCTCAGACACCACACTCACAAACAAAACTTCAGATTTGCTTGGCAGCACATCTACAGCTAGGCAGAGGCCTAAATGGCGGGTATGCTATGCCCACCCAGGCCTAGCTACAGGCTTAGGCTTACACATGTAGGTTGGCATAGTGTAAACATACTGCACTAATTGGGCCTCCTAGGCATAATCAGGGCTAGGCGCAAAGCTAGGGCATGCACAGTGGCTTGTCTAAGCCTAGGCCTGAGGCCTAATTAGACGGAGACCCCTCGGCCTATCGGCAGTCTGACAATCAGCATCATGACATATTATAGGCCTAGGTCTAACAATGAATGCCATGTCATGATGTTAAACATGTTAAACATCATGCATGTCATGACATGGCATTAATCGTTGGCCCTACGCCCATACTAGTCCTAGACTACCTAACTTGCTAACCACCTATAGGCCTAGGTCCCTAGGCCCCTACTAGGCCTCACCGAGTTGTGGTGGCGGCATGTTCTCAGCTCCGTCAATGTTCTCACTCATGCACTGACACGGCCGTGGCCTAGGCCTGCACGTGTACATGGGTAGGCCTACCAAAAACAGGCCTAACCTATAATCATGGTAATACTAATAGTCTAGGCCTCCCAGTCCCATGCTGCATGTGTGTGTAGGCCTATCTCTAGCCTATGTAGTGTAGGCCTAAGAAGGACACTCTGTCTAGCTTATTAGCCTATAGGGCAGAGTAGGGCCTAGCCCGTAGCCCATAGCCTGCCTGCGCCTAGGCATGCCTACCCACTCATACTGCTGTCATGTCACTGCACACTGTCCGACTGTCGACTGTGTCGTGTGTGTGTTGTTTTGTGTACGCCTAGTATAGGCCTACGCCTAAACAAGCCTTGGCCTAGCCTACCTACCACCACTACACCTACTAGCCTAGGGCCTAGGCCTAGCACTAGCAGCTAGGCCTAACCATGCTTACGTAACTACTATACTAGGCCTAGCCTAGGCCTATTCATGTAGGCCTACTTAGGCCTACCTAGGCCTACCAGCAGCATGACCTGCTGCACACACTCTAGCCTACTCTACTCTACTCAATTAATAGGCCTAGCCTAGGCCTCGGGCCTTTGTTTAGAATCTGTTGATATGCTAGGCCTAGGCCTGCCCTGCTGGCCTTGCGGTAGGCCTAGCATGTAGGCCTAGGCCTACTTTACTTACCCTCACAGTACATGAGTTGAGGACTTCAACCAATGCAGGCGGAACATGTACATTTAGCAGTGCATCGTCTTCGCCATCATTCAACAAAAAAACACACCGCCTCTCCTCTGCTTTATTTTTGTATGCGAAGTGGGCACGACGCACCCTTATAAGAAACGAAGGCGCCGAGGCCAAAACAATTTCGATTACTTTAGGTTCCACGCAAAACAACAACAAAAAATTGGAGTTTAGCGCAGATGACAAACTTGGCGATATGCCCACCGCGGAGCCCGCCATGATTATGACGCCAAACCGAACTTGCGCACGTCGTATATATCTTTCAAAATTACCCACAATGCAACGCGCTTCCGACCCCCCC
>NMRB01001364.1:88589-114782 GCA_002633025.1 Notospermus geniculatus
GGCATCTTCGGAATACTTCGGAAATGTTCGGCAATTTCCGGTTTTTCGGCCATAACTTTTTTGTCTTTGATCGGAATCGGTCGGAATCTTCGATGACGTCATCACTGACCTTTGACCTTTCATACTGACCACTGACCTACTTAAAAAAATGACAGGACGGAAGGGGAATTATGGGTCCGGACTATCTATTTTCGGCCGGACGCATATTCTGAGCTTGTGTACACCACTGATCATGTCAGTATGAAAGGTCAAAGGTCTGTGATGACGTCATCGACGATTCCGACCGATTCCGATCAAAGACAAAAAAGTTATGGCCGAAAAACCGGAAATTGCAGAACATTTCCGAAGTATTCCGAAGATGCCCGAGAACTCCCGAGTGATCATCCGCGACTTTGCACCCCTAGCGGTGGAATTTGGGACTAAGATGATAGAGTAACGCCCTCTTTTGGGTCTAGTTGAGGTCAAGGTCACTTCAAAGGTCAAGGTCATTCTTTGTGGCGCCCTCTATATTTCAGTGCATGACATCCAATCAAATTCGGCCTCACCGAGATGGTTACCATGGTAAGGCCACAATTATTTTATTTGTTGTTTTACGGATTTTTTCCCTGGAAACCCCTGACAGGAGGGAGGAAAATAAAAATAAAAATAACTTTTTCATTTGGTTTTCACAGAAACCTTGACAGGAGGGTGGAAAATGAATATAAAAATAATTGTAATCATTTGATTATTTTTATTATATTTGTCAAAGCATGTAACAGGCGGCTATGAAAAAAATAAAAATGTACAAAAATATAATAAAATTCACTCAATGAAAGGGAGCGAGAATGATTGTTGCAACCGCTGTGAATTATTTTCGTCAGGCAAGGTTCGTCCAGCATGTCGGCGGTAGAAAAATAAAGCGTTTTTTATTCCTATTATTTTTATTTTTATTGATCGGGTAATCAGTTTTTGGGTGGCGGCAAAAAATAATGCCATTTTTTCAATTATTTTTATTTTCCAAAATCGGAAAAAAAGTGCGGCGGATCCGTAAAACAAGAAATAAAATAAGTGTCGCCTAACTTGCATCCTCAAACTCAACAAAACATTTTAAAAATCTCTCGCCCTCGTCAAAAATTGAGAGTGGAATGATGCTAACCAAACATTTTATTTACATGGCCTTACTGATGACGTCATCAAATGTTCAAATTCTGACATGATTTTATAGATTTATGACAAATTGTTGTTATTCCTGACGTGGTTTTTCTGTCCTGACATTTTTTCCGCTTTGGCTTGCCATAGTATGGGAAAGGGTCAGGGGCCATATGCATAAAACTACTTAAGTATGAAAATCTCAAGGAATTCCCTCAAACCACCACTAAAGTGGAAATCTTAAATTAAGGGAGATGCAGAAAGCTACTTTGGAATAGTGAAAGCCTCAAAATCACCCTTAACTTTGAGTGTGGTGACAGTTCCCTTAACTGACTCCTTAACTTCACAGTTGTGGCAGGCACAGGTTGGAATATGCTATGCATGCTGTTTTTTAATGCATGCTAGCCAAATAGGCCGGGGAAATTATGTGCTAGGCTTGGGTGGGATAACATTGAACTGTGCCAAGGATTTTGATTTGACAGACCATGTATCCTCTTTCTGTCCTACCAATTTGGCAACCTCTTTTTTGTTTTCCACCGTTAATAGCCATTTTACACAGTTCCAAACATACTAAAATGTCCATTATAGCATTGCCTGCAGTCATGTTCATGTACATGTACATGCAGCCTACATTTGAGAAACCTTCCTTAAAGGAGCTCGACGTCCAAGTTGTAAACAAACTGGTTTGTTTACAAACAGTGGCCAGCAAACTAGTTTTATTCCTTCGTGAAGGTGGCAGCATCAGTAGCGCCCCGTGATCGTTAGACTGGTGCCCGGTCCAATGCAACTCACTCACGATATTCACGTCAGTACAAATCACCGACAATAGGTGGCAGCATCACAGGCGTCGCGTGGATAGAGAACCAGTGAGTGAGTGTTTACAACTTGGACGTCCAGCTCCTTTAAGTATAACACTCAAGAAATCTGGGAAACCCCTTGAATACTGAAATTTCATTGGCTGACACCACAATTCCTGGAAATACTTAAGTTAAGGGTTGCCCTAAGCTGAGTATGCCCTTAGTTTGTTTTATGCATACACCTTAAGTATGTCACTTGGTAAAGTGAAATCCTTAGACTTTAAAGGGCCTCTAGAGGCAGCCAGCATGGCAGGGGAAAACCACGGGGAAAACCCAGGTTGAATACCTCGTACCAGTGATTATTACGTTAAAGTGGCACCGCCTGGCCGAAGAACCGGTACTGATAGTAGCCTAATGGCGAGCTGCCTCTAGAGGCCCTTTAAGTGTAAGTTTTATACTTAACTTAAGGAAGTTTTATGCATATGGCCCCTGAACTTGAGGAAATTGACCTCTATAATAATGTCATTGGGACTTCTATGTTCTGATTGGCCGATTAAAGGACCACAGTATTGCTTCCCAATCCTGCGTTACACCTACCCGCGTTAAGGGAGACCTCTATTGACGACATGGTAAACTACTGCTATCAACCTATGCTTCGATTTTCTATTTCAATTTCAATTTATTTAATACCAAAACCGGATTCCCGGTATAGTACAGAGTTTACAAAGTTTTTTAATTTACATGTCATTCAACATGGCGGTCAACGGCCTAGGGTCCATCAGCACCGCTGGTGGGGTTCCGACGTGCACAGCTGGAAGCTCAATATGGCTTGTAAAATTTAAGTATTACTACCGTCGGTACCACACAAGCGCCACCGATGGCCCGGGCCGCTCAGGATTACATAACACATACAGATCTTAGTATAAGAGGAAACAGCAACGGAATAACATTATAGAGATTGTCGCAGAAGCGACAGATCGACAAATCGATATGTACGACACGACGCAGTCTCCATGGTTACTGCCAGAATGGCTAGATCCCATTGAGACGCTTACATTCAATAATCACTTTGGCGATCTGTGACTTCTTGCACATCCACAGTTGTGCAAATTTAACTGTATTTGGGTATGTATAATAATATCTAGGTATACATTTTTCTCTTATTTCCCTTACACCAGAACATTCCAAGAGAAAGTGGTATTCATCACCAATTGCTCTGTCATCACATAATGTACACAATCTTTCATCTCTAGGGATACCAGTGTACCTGCCTGTTTCGATAGGTAGTTTGTGGTTTGACAACCGAAATTTACAAAGGGGTGAACGTAATCTCTGTGGTAGAGTGATTAAATATTTTTCAAATGAGAAACTCTGTTTAAAAATTCTATAATTAATACATTTCGAAATAGTGTTCACATCTTCTATCCATTTCTGTTTAAACTGATCCTGTAGGCGTTGTTTCACAGTTTTACTTATCCATATCGGACTCAATCCTTCCCCTTGATTTAACCAAACATGTGAGAAACCTGTCGAATCTAAAATTCTTTTAATTTCATTTAACCATTTCGATTGAAATTCACCGTTTCCAAAATTGGCCAAAAGACACGTATACATCAAGTATGTAATTTTATCCTTTCTACCGGTAGTGATCAAATTAACCCGGAAATTTATCATTCTACATGCCACAGTCAAGCTTAAAGGGAACTCACCAAGCTCACCATATACCATACAGTTGGGAGTGGTCTTCTTAACCTTCAGAACCATTTAAGGAAATTCAGATGCAATTTATCAATCAGGCCCAAATTTTCGTAGCCCCAGATCTCACAGGCATATAGTAATATACAGGTTGAACATTCGTGTGGAATAACTGTAATAGGATATCAACTGGCAAGGCTAATTCTTTCCCCTTTCTAATGATGTTATACATGGCTTTACGTGCACTCTCACATACCCTTTCCTTGTGTAACTTAAAAGAACCATTTCTTTGAAAGGTGACCCCAAGATATTTGTAAAAGTCAACGATTTCTATACTTTCACCTCGATACCTAAATATTAAATTTCGTGGCTTTCTCTTCGAAAAAATCAGAATTTTAGTTTTATCAGCATTTACCTTCAACTTCCATCGAAGGCAATAATCACTCAAACCATCAATACAACGCTGAAGATCAGTTGGTGAATCGGCTAAAATGACCGTGTCGTCTGCATATAGCAGAACTAAGAGTTTCACAAGTCCCTCTATGTTATCTATCATACAATTTAGTTCAACACCTGCTGCCCCATCACGGTATAAAGAGTCCTCCAAGTCATTAACATATAAGGCGAACAATAATGGAGATAGGTTCTCACCTTGTCTGACACCGACTTGACTATCAAAACAGACAGACAGACATTATCCAAGCGCTTCAAAGGTTGGACAGGGCAGACAGAATGCCACACATTGTTGTTTCAGCACTAGATCTTGGGAAAATCCCTCGATCTCGTCCAGAGGAGATGAATTCAATATCTATCGTTGACAGACTTGGAAGCCTTGAAAGTAAAGTCACCCGGATTGAGGATACAGTTACGAAAAACGCTGTTGATATTCATGATATTGAGTCCAAATTGAATGAAAAGAAGACCATTCCTTCTCCAAGTTATACCCCCAGCGGCTGGGAAGATATGGAGATTGTAGAGTGGGATGACAACGCTTGGAAGAAACCTGATGATCCCGTTCCTGGGCCCACATCTGTTACGCGTACTGAATCCCCTTCACGTACGAAGGAGGCTGGACAAGCTATAGCCAATGTCAAAACCTTTGCTGAAGTCACTCGACAAGGTACCCCGGTTCGGCCTACTCGAGGACGCGGATCCTTTAGGAACTCGACAAGGGGTCGGGGAGGAAGATTGCTCCCTATTCCGAATCCCAGTGTCCTTCGGTTGCGCGACAGCAATGTCTCCCTGGACAGAGGAAGCGAGGCCTCTGGAGGTGGCTCGTGCAATTCTGAGGGATTTAGATTGCCGTTGTGGCAACAGAAAAAGGAAACGAGAAACAACAGCAGGAGACTCAAAGTTATAGAAGGGAAGTCCGTGAAGAGTACTTCTGTTAAAGGTGCCCCTGAACCTAATCGCTTCGCATTTATTCATCGGGTGGACGCAGGAACCACACTAGGTGACCTAAGGACGTACGTAAAGGATTTAGGCTTCAATGTCGTAGACTTAAATCAACTGTCACATGCCAATGCAAAGTACAAATCTTTCAAACTGACGGTCCCCGTATCACAATTTAAGGATCTTTTTGATGAAGAGCTGTGGCCTCAAGGAATACGCGTCAGAAAGTATACCCCTCCCAGGGAACGGGAGGTAACAAACGAACCCTACGAGTGAATGGCAAGTGTCTTTCAACTTTTAACTTTTGTGTCCACGTTTTTAATGCTGAACTTATGTAGTTACAATTCCTTTGGGTTAGGCGACGGTCGCGTCGAATTTATTGGCAAGCTCCTTCATGATAGTGATATTGTCCTGATTCAGGAGCACTGGTTTTTAAATGACAACCTACATATTTTTGAGAAACAGTTAGATGGGATATGCTCTCACGGTGTGTCAGGTGTCGATGACTCTGTTTTATTGATTGGTCGACCCCATGGGGGATGTTCGATCCTGTGGAAAAAAATCATTGAGGTGTGAAGTTTCAACAATGGACTCATGCAGGAGTAAGCGAATTTGTGCGTGTATTGTTCGATTTGAGGGTGGTGTCAGTGTTTTTATCGCCAATGTTTATATGCCGGTTGATTGTAATTACGATTTGCAAAACCGCCAGGAATTTATTAATCAGCTTGATGAAATCTCCCGTTTAATTGTTGAGAGTAATTCTGATTACATTATCTTGGGAGGCGACTTCAATACAGACCTTAACAGAGAGGGTTCTGAACATACTAAACTTCTAAAGGATTTTATTGAACGTGAAAAGCTGACCCATTTGTTGCAGCACCCTAATGCTGACGTAGAATTTACTTTTGAGAGCAAAGTAAGCGGTGAGCGGTCAACTCTTGATCATATTTTAGTCAGTGAAAATCTCTCTGAGTTTGTATCTTCATATACATTGTGTTATTGTAATTCAATACACGAGGGTGATAATCTCTCTGACCACTCTCCAATCTCGGTGTGTTTTTCTGGTATTGATGTTACCCTTGATGAAGATGAGCAGTGGGCTGATGATAGTAGAGTCTTGTGGTCTAAAGCCAGTAATGATGACATATTAAATTATTGTAATTCAGTTGACCGTCGTCTCCAGCGTTCCAATGTTCCAACGGGTCTAAGTCGGTGTGATAATGTAAATTGTAGTGGGCATAGATCAGAGATTGACAAGTTGTACGACGATATTGTCTCAGCTTGTCTGGAGGCTCGTTCAGAATGTATACCTGCCTCTGTTTTGAGAGAGAGAGCAAACATTATACCTGGGTGGAATGAGTACGTGAGTAAAGAAAGAGAAACAGCCATGTTCTGGCACAGAATGTGGAAGTCTGCTGGCTCATCCCGTAACGGGGTGGTTGCTGAGATAAGGAAAAGTACGAGAATGAAGTATCACTTAGCCATACGCTAGAAAGCGAAAAGATTCTATTGTCGCAAACAACTTGGCTAACTCTCTCTTGCAAAATCGAGGCAGAGATTTCTGGACCGAAATCAAGCGAATTTCATCATCTAAAAGGAGCCTACCCAGAAATGTTGATGGGCGGCATGGCCCCAAAGCCATTGGTGACCTCTTTGCGGAGAAATATCAAGATCTTTACACCTCTGTACCCTATTCAGACGAAGACATGAACACTTTGCAGAATGATATATCACACTTGATTCACAGTGGCTGCTGTAAAGGCAACCATTGCGTTCTGGTCAATCCTGCAACAGTGGACGAGATTGCTGTTGCAATTGGCAAATTGAAATTTAATAAAGAGGATGGTTATGCCGGGATGTCTACAAATCATTTGAAATACGGTCCACAAAGATTAAAAGTCATGCTCTCTGTTCTATTCTCTGCTATCATAAAACATGGTTACATCCCGGAGAAAATGCTCTATTCCACTATTATATCTATACCTAAAAACTGTAGAAAGTCGGCATCTGATTCAAAGAACTACCGAGGAATAGCCCTCAACAGCCCTCTATGTAAATTGCTGGAACAGCACATTCTCATCCGATGTGAAGAGCAACTGATGACTACAGATCTTCAGTTTGGTTTTAAGAAAAAGATGTCGACAACGCAGTGTACCTATGTATCGAAAGAGACGGTACAATATTATCTCAATGGTGGTAGTGATGTGTATGCCATGCTGTTAGATGCCAGTAAGGCATTTGATCGCGTCGAATACACTACGCCTTTCAGGGCACTCTTGAACAAAGGTATATGTCCGATTATCATACCTCAAGAGAACGTCAGCCAATCACAGCGTGTCATTTACGGTCACGTGCCATGCGATAATTTTCATTATTTCATGGCATTATTTCATGTTTGGCCGTCGGCAGTGTCATCGTGCATGTCGTGACGTTCTTCGTCAGACAACGACGATTTTGGCATGCAGGAAATACCGTAGGAGATACAATACAACCAGCAATCTATAGATCTTGTGCAATGATACCATATTTTCGAAGTTTACGTGAACTACGAAGGTAGGCCTACATCATGACACTGTAGGCCTAGACATGCTAGATGTGCCTGCATCATCCATTGCCGCCGTTTGTGTTTGTTTGTTGCACAGGCAGGAGCGTCGGATCCGTATCCTACTCCGCCACTTTGCCCTTCCTCCAGCCGGCCGATAGGCGGCCGTGCCGTGGGCGTGGCGCAGGCCCACATGTAGGCCTACATACCGGTATCAAGTTCTACGATCGAAACACGGTGTATTCCGCAACCACAGCCTTTTTGTTTTCGCATGTGCCAAGAAAGGATTCATTGATTCGAAGTATTGGCCTTGGCCCGGTCGGGCTCATTCCATCACCTCAGTAGGCCTAGGCCTACGCGGGGGTCGAAACCAAGCACAGGGACATGTAGGCCTACTCCGATGACTTCCGACACAGATTTCTGAATGTTTTGGCAGCAGAACTTCTGTAGTTAGTAGGCCTGCGCTGCATGCCAGGGTAAGGCCTATACACCTCCTCGCTATAAAATTCATCATAATGTTCAAAGTTGAGGTATGATAAAATAAATATTTCACGTCAAGCCATGAACTAATGGAAATTATTCGTCAGGTCAAAAAATTATTTCCATCGGCTTCGCCTCGGGAAATAATTTTTTGACCTGACGAATAATTTCCATTATTTCATGGCTTGACGTGAAATATTAATATATTATGTGCCGGATAGTTCTTTTGATGTATACTAAACAGCAACTGCGGATACGGTGGGAAAACTACTATTCTGGCTTTTTTGTGGGTAAAAATGGTGTAAAGCAGGGGGGAATTATTTCCCCATTTCTTTTCTCAGTCTACACTGAAGGTATGATAGAAGCAATGAGAGAGAGCGGGATAGGATGCCACATCGGAATCACCTTTGTTGGAGTACTTGCATATGCGGATGACATCATTATTCTTGCACCATCCAAAAGTTCTCTGAAGTTACTGCTACAGATTGCCTCAGAATATGCCCTCAGGATACACATTAAGTTTAACCCTGACAAATGCCAACTGCTGTTATTCACCAGGAGAAACAGACCTCCAACAGAGAGAGAATCCATTTACTTTGAAGGTGTCCTTGTCTCCGAACAAGATAATGCGATCCACCTTGATCACTTAATTGGCCCTAACTGCGACCAGTCCAATCTCTACTCACCTGTCAATGATTTCAATAGAAGAATTAATGTTGTTTTATCCCGGTTTCATTTCTGTGATCCTTTTATCAGGTACAAACTTGTCGAAACATATTGTATGTCTTTTTACGGTTGCCAACTGTGGGACTTCAGCAAACGTGGCACCGAAACGGTATACACTGCTTGGCGGAAGGCCACTCGCAGAGCATTGGGCTTACACCCTAGAACACATAACTCTTTGGTACCCCTAATTGCTGGAGCAGATGCCCTTCCACACAAACTCCTGAAACGCTTTGTAAGATTCTTCGTATCGGCCACCCGAAGTACCAATCCCATCGTCCAACTAGCTACCAAACTATCAATCAGTGGTAGTGGCTCGTCAATTAGTAATTCTATTTCTCATTTATGTGACCTTTATGGCATTTGCAGACAGGGGGTACTGGACCTTGAAACTAGGCTACTTGTCTCACCCCCTGTCAGTCCTGATGACAGCCGAATAGCTGAGTTAATTATCGACTTCATGCACCTAAGCTACGACTACCCAAGCGAGGCTCAAAATATCAAACTCATTACAGATTTACTATGTATCAGTTAAGTTTCATTACGATTACACTCTGGCGTGACTTCTATTACACTGATTAGTTACATGTAGTGTTTTATTTACTCCTGGAGGTATTACACTTCCTCCAAGGTTCTCTGAATTTTTGTTCTCTTATGTTACATCTTTCCTTCTTTTGTTGTATCTTCCTTCACTTTGTATTCTTTTTCTTTTCTGTATGTTCTTTTGTACTGTGATTGTCGTACGGGAATCACGAAATAAATTTAAATATAATTAGTTATACAACCATTATTAAGAACAAACGACTTAATATTCATATACATATTCCTTATAACAGTTAGGCACATTCCAGTGACACCGCTCCTAACCATTTTTATCCACAAAGCTGCTCTGCAAATGCTATCGAAGGCCTGTTTGTAGTCAACCATAAGACAATATAATTTCTTTTTCTTTTTCTGCAAATAAAGATCAACCAGGGTTCCTAATACAAAAAGATGATCGTTGGTGCTAAAACCTTTCCTAAAACCGGCTTGGTTCAATTTGATAATTCTATTTTGTTCACAGTAAGTTGTTAACCTTCTGTTAATAATGGCAGTAAATAGCTTACCAAGACAACTCAAGATTGTCAATCCTCTGTAATTACATGGATCTGCAGGATCTCCTTTATTTTTATAAATGGGTACTATAATACCGTTCAACCATAATTCAGGAACATCACCACTGTCAAAGATTTTATTAAAAAGTCTAACATATACAGGCATCATCAAATCAATGGTTGACTTAAGGTCTTGCGATACATATGCTTTCGCGCCCAAATGTCAGCGACTCGGCGACTTTGTGGTGAGTACGGTTCGATGAATATAACAACCCGCATGTCGTCAGGTCTGCGGTTTCCCGGATTATAGGTTGTTCCTGAATTTATTCAATGACATTTCTTACCTCACTGCATGCAGAAAACCTACATGGATTCAAAAACGTATTGAGCGAAGAGGTTCCCTGAGCTTCAATAAATTTTTCAATAGCTTATAATCAGAAGAGGTCAGGAGCTGCCCAACGTGGGTTATTTACATATGAATACTACTCATGTCATGTATTGTCAGAGGGTGTCTTCACTAAAACTGCTGTCATTTCTACACCTTGCGAGATATTTCGAAAATTCTTTTTGCATCGGATACCTTTCATCAGCACGGAGGGCTGTACAGAGGGATTTTTGAAATAAATAATTTTCCGCAAAGATATTGCAAAAAATCATTTTTGCACCATTTTGGGCGACTAATTAGCCAATTAAAGCTAACAGAGGATGAATTTTGAGAAATCCCTCTGTGCAGCTATCGGGGCAACTTTGATACAACATGTGTCCAAAAGTTGGCCTCTCAGTCCTAATATGATGCAAATGGCGTCAAATCTAGTGAAAAAATATAGGGTAGTAATTAACCTTCGTTAATTAGTGTACTGTACTTACTATCATGTTGCTTTTTACATAAATCGACAGATAAGGGATAGATTCATCATAGAAAGGCAAGAATATTACGATATTTCCCGCCGCCGTCGACTTATGCAGCATTGATTTCCAGGATCCCAAAATTTTCGCATATGTATCGCAAGACCTTAATATAATCATTTAGAATGGGGTCAATACCACAGGCCTTCCCACTTTTAATTAATTTTACTGCAGCTTTAATTTCTGCTTCTGATATCACACAATCTAGTTTTTCATTAACCGAGTTCGGCAGCTCAGGAAAATCAACAGCCTGATTTTCATCGCACTTATTCAAATTCTTAAAGTGTTCAAAAAGGTCATCCAAAGATACCTTTGATGGACATTTTTTCTTTCTGTTTGAAGTTAATGTATTCCAGTAAACCGACAGTACCGGGATTCGAACCCACGCCTCCACATAAGGCAACACCTCCAGCATTGAGGGAAAGCGTGCACACCACTGTGCTAAATCCCCATCTTCGTAAGGACACTTCCCAGGCCCGTCTGCATTTACATGCCAAGTTTGGCCGCGATCCGTTCATTAGTCTCGGAGAAAATCGCCAACACACAAACAAACAAACAAACTCTTGTCAAATTTTAGTAGGATCCTTCCTGGAACGCAAACGAGACCCGAATGTGGATTAATTGCACATTCATGCGCATTGGTGTAAATTTTCTACCTCCATCGATCCAGCAAGTATGGAGAGTTCCGCGCGATCAGTTTGAAGCCGGAATGCGTCTTGTTCAAAATGAGTCGTGTAAACACGCGCGCATCCTGGTAAACCACATCAGGCTTTGAATGTGGGCACCCCTCTACACAGTTGAGGAATCTTGGTTAATTTACGTGAAGTAAGCGTGCCGCTATAAGCGTCCGAAATCAGGGGACTTTTATCAGCTGTAGTCGAGTAATTTTTACGACATAATCTGTAGTCTCGTGCCACCAGACTCTTGCAATTTCCAATAAATTCCCAATTTTAGAGTCTGGCCCATATGGTACTTTGACTTGTAAAACCATCATGGCGGACAATCTACCGCCGATGACGTAGAACACAATGCACAATCAATGCAAAAAGCATGCAGCATGCGAGTAAAACTACAGTATTTTGTAGCCCTTGCTGTTAGCCCTACCGCACTTTTTATAGCACAATTTCGTCCCCAATCGAAAGAATATTAATATACATGTACTTGCCTGAAATTCCAATGAAAGACACTATAAATTGACTTGACAACACAAATTGAGGCGATTCACCTCGCTAATTTTCACGCTTCGAGTTATCTGGGCGCACTCAGCTGCCATATTGCTCCTGCAGCCTACATCACAAACTTTTGAGATCCATGACGCATTGGAAGTGACTAGCCAATCAGCGAAGCTCCCGTTATTTTGAATTTTCGGAATAAGCGAATGCAAAGAAAATTGCGTTCCGTGCAGACCCTCGGTCTGACGACCTCGGAGTATGACCGAGGGGCTGGTTGCGCGAGACTACATAATCTGCATCATCTAAGGGTTCAAACGAGACATGCCGATCTGTGCACACTTACTGTCCGGAATCACGATTGAAGTGAGGAGGAGCCCGGAGGTCTAGTGGTTCGGGCCACCGACTAGCGGTCAGATGGTCGCGGATTCGAATCCAACTGGGCGTGAGACTTTGGGCAAGTCTCTTTGCCTCACTGGCCTCTCTCCACCCAGGTGTATAAACATGATAAATGGGTACTGGTCGGAAATGCTCGGACTGTAGCGCTGAATGAGCAGCTCATCTGAGTTCTACTGAAAAGGTTTCAGGACAGACTGGTGTTAAAGTGCAAAGTCGGATGAGAACCTCTACCGTAGTTGATACAGACTATAAACCCGAACTTTAACTTTAACCTTTTAACTTTCAGTGACCCATCTCTGCGTTGGCCATGTAGAATTAGCGGAATCAGCAGATGCGGCGGATTTAGCGGATTCTGTATAAAATTGAATAAAATTTGATAATAGATGGAAATTATTTCAGTAATATAATTTGTCAAGTGTTCTATATGCTGCACAGGTTATAGACTGAGTTACTCGTCTCTTTCACGCATGCGCGAACTGCGCAGCATTACAGAGACTGAGACCAACCTCAACAATTTTTGTTACGCGAATACCGAAAATCTGGTACCGATGCTGATTGGTCGATTTTGAATCCACCTGTTTACAGCCATGCTGATTGGTCAGTGGGATAAGAAGATTGCAAAATGGCGGCGCTGTATCTAACGAACTTCAGTTCAGTCAGACAGAAGCAAAGCTTAGCAAGATCGCACCATGGAGGTCTTTCCCCGCAGCACTGATGATCTGATCCTCCATCAGTGACACTAAAGGAGATATACACAGGTCAGTCGTGTCGTCTTTATCGAGAAATTTGCCGAAGATCGATGCCGCCGGGCGGGAATGATCTAGCCATTGACGGGGCAGTCGTGCGCAAAGCAGCATCACAAAAGTTTTAGACGTTGTGGCCAGACCCTCGGTCTCCCAACCGAGGGTCTGGCTGCGCGAGACTACACAGGTTATAAAGGAAAAGCTGCAACAGCGTCGCGAACGGCAACCTGCCGAACTATTCCTGCAGACCATCTTTGTTGCCCTATTTGGATTACCGACTGTAAAGGTATTTTCGCGGTCCTTTATATTCTGTGGGACACATGAACAAATTATATTACGTAACTAGAGATTGACTTACCAGTCAATTTGAAAGACCGCCCTTGGAAATTGGGAGCTAAGACAGAGTTGACTGATCGAGAATTATTATCGAGCGGCCAGGGTTGTGCCAGGTTTTTGAAATAGGGAGAATAAAAGTCTCCCATTCCTAAAAAGCAGGGAGACTTTTTTTTCCAAAGAGGGAGACTTGATTTCTCCCTACTAACTTCAGAAGGACGAGAAGCTGTAAAGGTCACTACTATTCAGTGATAAACTGATAAGCTTGCAAGTAGTTACTTTTACTTCTAGTAACTACTAGCTAGTAGATACTGATTTTTATTCATATCACCCATTGTCCAAAGAAGCAGTAATGGACCTCAGGATCATCTTCAAGTACAACTGGAGTAATGTCAGGGGTAACTAGCCACTCACTTTCAGGCAAGTATAGGAAGCTTGGACCATGAAACCATCGCTTGTCCCGAACCAAGTCCACAGCAGATAAACCACGAGACGCCTCATCTCTAGGATTCAACTTGGTGGGCACATACCGCCACTAAGACCCTTCTGAACCCTCATGAATAACTCTCAACCTATTTGAGACAAATGTATGGAACCTGGCGGTAGTATTCATCACATACTTCAATACTGACATGCTATCTGTCCAAAAATATGAACAGGTGATACCAATAACAAGCTCACGTCTGAGTATGGCGTCAACCCTGACCGCAACAGTAGCAGCAGTAAGCTCTAAGAGTGGGATTGTCATCGTCTTCACTGGTGCAACGCTTGCCTTACCAGAAACAAGGCAACAGTGAACCCTCCCAGAATCATCTACCAACCTCAAGAATGAACTGACGCCATACCCAGACGTAGCACCATCTGGGAAATGATGCAACTCAGATTGCACAATTTCACCAAAATCCTTGTGTTTCAGACAACGATCAATTCGAATTTCTGACAACTGCTCAAGCTCAGATTTCATTTTACCCATTTTTTCCCAGTATCTGGAGAAATCGGATCATCCCATGAC
This sequence comes from Notospermus geniculatus, assembly GCA_002633025.1. Classification (NCBI taxonomy): domain Eukaryota; kingdom Metazoa; phylum Nemertea; class Pilidiophora; order Heteronemertea; family Lineidae; genus Notospermus; species Notospermus geniculatus. The sequence continues at coordinate 103,003 of NMRB01001364.1, forward strand.
AATTTCAACCGACACAGCTGTTGGAGTTAGACTTTGGCCTGAAGAACACATGGAGCAAGGAACCCCAACGATCAAGTCGAATTTCTGACAACTGCTCAAGCTCAGATTTTATTGTATACACAGAACTCACAACTGACAAAATTCCGCGACGTGTAGCAGGTTTATCCTTCACATCAATATAAAAGACAAACTGACCACTTTCAGCATCCCATTTCACACCCAAAGCAGGGTTAACAGGTAAGCTATCAGAAGACAAATCTAAATATTTGGCTTTCTTAGCCCATTCCTCCTTAGGGATGGCATCCATGACAACACGCTCATTACTAAGCCATCTATTCAAATTGAAACCACCCTCACTGGTCAATCCTTTCAACGTTTTCTGAAGACACTGAGCACGGTCAACACCATCTACCGATTTTATACAATCGACCGTCCATGTAACAGTTTCTCCAGAGCGTCTCCGCGGCCTCCTTTCCATACGTGTGCTCGAAATCATCTGCGGCCCTCAATAGGGCGTATGTGGCTATCGCTGGTGACGATGTCGGACCGAACAAATGTACCATCATTTGGTACTCCTGTAGGGATTTCGAAGTGTCACCCTCCTCCCACCAGAGAAATCGAAAAATTCTGCATCCTGGGGAGGCACTTGAACTTGACAGAACATTGACTCAATGTCGCCAACCAATGCAGTGTCGCCCTGCCTAAACATTAGCAAACTCCCAACTAAATTGTTAGTGAGGCTTGGCCCAGACAACAGTTGGTCATTGAGAGAGGTGCCACCATAGCGAGCAGCACAATCAAACACCACACCAGTCTTTTTCTTTTGGGGGTGGTAGTACAGCCCGTGATGAGGCAAGTACCACAATTTTCCTTCCTTGGGTTGAGAATCAACAGGCACTTTCCGGGCATAGCCCTTTGCAGTAGTGGTGGTCATGAAATCTGTGTATTACTTGTGAAAACTGGGATTCTTCTCAAACCTTCTCTCCAAATGCTTAAGCTTCTGCTCAGCCTGAGCCTTATTGTTTGGCATTCTGATATTGCTGTCCCTAAATGGCAATCCAACCGTGTAGTGCCGATCTTTGTATGTGATGGATTTTCCTACAAAATCCACGAACCGCTTGTGTTCCTGAGAATATTCTGCAACATCATGCACCATTCGCTCACTAAAGTCGTAGTCTACCTGACGGTTAACTGCATCAAGAAGGTCTGCATCGATTCTCATAGCCTGAACATCATGAGCATTGTTCACACCCACCTGAGCCCAAAGTGGACCATTTATGGCCCATCCTAGCCTTGTTCTCACTGCGAAAGGACATGCCCTTACTAGGAATAACCCCTTGTATGGTTCTATAGCCTTTGGGGCATTGATTCCAATTAGTAAAGTATCTGACAGTCACTGGTAACAGCAGGTAACTTGACTTCGCTCAGATGGTCCCACTGAACTAAGTCATCTTGTATCGCAATGTCCTCCTTGGTTACAGGCAGAGTAGTTTGTGTCAACACGGATGGCAGATCAATCCACCCCACGTCCTCATAGCCAGCGTCCTCAAGGGGAGCCACCTGCATCCCTGATGAGACAAATGATTCAGTTTCTCTTCCTTACCCATAGTACGCAACATGAATGCCGATGAATGCCAAGGCCAGTGGAAGTGTTGAGACGGTCCAGACCTATGCCTTGTTAAACTCGGGAATTCAGGTATCATCCTGGGTAATCATTTTCTTTACCCAGGACGACCCTGGGTAAACAGAAGGATCCTTAACTTTACCCAGCTTGATCGTTCACCTGCGTGCGAGGACGGAATTTGGTACGTTCTTCACGATGCATTCGCGAAATGCACTGTGCGTAATTACACGTGTGAATTAATTTTGTTGATATTGCATCCTTTGTTTCATGCCGTGAAGACTCTAATGGATTTTATAATGACCGAGTATTCTTCTTCCGATGAAGACGCCGAGGATGATGAAAATGTGGACAGACTGTTGCTGCACTTTGCTGTCGGTGGACAGGTGTAATGAAATCTAATGTTCCCGATACCAGATGTCCGCTTCTTTTGCTCAGGGGACATCTCGTGACAGAAGTTCCTGTCTGTTAGTGTCCGGCCTATTGTAGCTGCCGCTTATTCCATCAGAATCTTTTGTTGGGGGACACCTCATATCGGGGTACATGACATTCTACTACACCGGCACTAGAGGATCTTTTTTTTTAAAAACCATGCCTGGCGTTCAGCTAGCTAAAAACAAACGAACATCAAAACGAAACTGGTAACGGTGGTGCCTGAAGCTGAACAAAGTGCCTCAGAAACACGTCATAGGGTAAGAAATGGACGAGAGGTGATTTAGTGCAAGAATAGTTTCAGTGACAGTTATGTCGTGACTGCCGAGGGTGAGAAACGGGCACAGGCTCCATCACGACAAATGTTGTACGACACATAATTCGTTAGCGCTACGCGTGCGCTGTACCAATTCTCGGACGCAGGTGAAAGATCAGCGCGATTCGGCGGGAAATCTAAGTTGGGTAAAGTTAAGGATCCCTATGTTTACCCAGGGTCGCCCAGGTTCGTCCTGGGTAAAGTAAAGGATTACCCAGGATGATCCTGGGTAAACATAAGGTATAGGCCTACCCAGGACGACATTGACCCATTCAGCTCTACTACATCCCACAGTGGGTGAGGTCAAATATTGGGTTTAAGCCAGTTTTAAATCCAGGTTTTAAGAAAGTTTTAGACTAAATCCAACATTTGACCTCTCATCAGGTTTTAGTTTCAGACCTGATTAAAACTGTATTAAGACTGTTTTAAGACTAGTTTTAAAACTTAGATAGAACTTGCGAAGTTTTAATCTGAAGAAAGTGCTCAGGTTTTACAAAATGCATTACCAAATACACATGGCCAGGTTTTATCCCTAGGGCTTAAAACCTGACAGAGGTCAAATCTCAGGATTAAACCAGCGGCCATGTTTGCCCTACTGTAATTCAAGCTCATGCCCTTCGAAGGGCTGAAAACTTCAGATGAAGACCGGCCTACAGTGGAGAACCAGTTGAAAGGCACTTGAGACTGAACCAGGATCAGTTAGATCACCTTGTGGGGCTATTCCATGAATGGAGAGTTGAGCAGGTTGGTGGAAATGGGCGTCCCCACACAGCAACCTCTATGAAAAGAGTGCAAACTTTTCTGCACTATCTTTCGTCAGGAGGATTTCATCACCAAGTTGTTTTTGCGGTTGGTGTGGCCATGTGAAGCGTTTTGCCTCGGCAGTTGTGTCCATGCTGACTACCTATGGCTGGCTGTCACTGGTGTACAGTTACACGCTACACATGCATGTAAACACGTGGAACATGCTCTGTGTACAGCAGATTCCAGGAATCCTAATGAGAACAGATTCCTCGAAACTGGAATTTTATCTAGGTTTTCTCCAGGTTTTACCTAAGTTTTACCTTAGGTTTTACCTAAGTGGGGAGCGCGGTGGCATAATGGTTAGGGCTGTGGACTTGTGATCGGAAGGTCGCAGGTTCGAGCCCCGGCCGTGACACTCTGTAACTCTCAACTGGCCTGAAATGTCCATTGTGTGCGCCAGATTGTGGCTGCCCGTTGGTTTCTACAGAAAGGTTTCTGAATCATAGGCTGGGGTAATAATACTGTTAGGCGCAGTGATATATATATGAACTGCGCCATATAAATACCGGTATTATTATATTATTATTAAGTTTTATTCAAGTTTTATTATAGTCTTAATTTCAGGCCAGTTTTTGTGGTGAGATTAAGACCTGGAGGTGGTTTTTAACTGTGATAATACTGAGATTATCTCAGTTTTGTCTTAAACCTAATATTTGACCTCGCCCAGTGGCGACATCCGCACAGTCACTGGCGCTGCTGCTCTTGACCGGCTTTGTATCAGCACTATCGTTTTGTCGTCTGTGAAAACCGTAGGGTGCCGTCTTCGACATATGGCACAAAACAATCTATTTTTGCAAGTTTTGCTACGGCATCCTTACACGAGATAAGCGACACACAACCCCTTGGATTTCAAAAATTCAATTTTGTTCTCGTGAGTCTCGGACTTAAGCTTATCGCAGTTGTCAAGGTAGTGACTGCCCCTGCACTTTTGGCACAGTTCTTGCACAAACTGCACACGGTTTTCCACAGATACAGAACTAGCATTCTTTCCCTTGGATGCCACTGACGAAGCAGATCCCGACTTAGGAGTGACCAATTCTTTGGCCCTAACAACCGCTTTAGCACCGCGAGGCTTTTCCTGAAGCGGGGCAACATTTTTTGGACATGGATTCTCTACCATAGGTAGGGATTGTCAGTTCAGCATGTTTGCAAAATGTGACAAGTCTCGATCTCACAATTTCTATGTGCATGTTACCCGATGACGTAATTAATTACTATGTGATAAATCGCGCGGGAGTTTTGATAATGCGTCGACTTGGTGCCTGTTTCAAATAGCCTAGACGTTCATCGACGACATTAGGTATCATTACGTACGTTGATGAGGATTTTATTTCTTTGACCATAAGTATTGTAATCATTTCCACAAATAGGCCTACATACACACCACCCAAGTCATATATATGTTGTTGATCATATCAAGCACATCGCATTTCTGCGAAAATATATTCAAATAACTAAACTATCGCAAAAGAAATAAAATAAGATTCATAGGCAGCATGTTTGTAATGATGAAAAGTAGAGTTTCTGAAAGTCAGACGAGCGGTTTATTATTTGTTTAGGCCAGAATTGTTTTTCCCATTTACAATATATTTCAACAGGGCGCAAGCACTAAAGGACACTGACCAACCTCATACTCAGGTTCCGTACGGATCTATACTAGTTGTTTATCAGGGTCTGTTACTTGGGCGCTAACTCTTGATGTGTCTCGATTGAAAGCCTGAGATTGAATACAGTGGCGCTGCTGAACAAGCCGGTAGCCTATCATGTTCTGAGGTTCTTCGAGGGGCGTTTGCACTTCTTTAGACCACCGTACTGCGGCGCTGTTGTGTTTTTGTTCATACAGTTCAGCTTTAAGTTGTGGTACAATATTATATTGTCTGAAACAAGGAAGTGGCAAAATTATTACGAATGCTCGGGGTCACATATAAAACCAGTGACTATTATGGAAGTTGTGAACACGTATTCGAAGCAGCAATGAATTAGCTTTTCCAACAAGACTTATCTCATCAAATACTATTCCATCTATCCTAACCTTCATATATACGATGTCGTTACAGATTTGGATTCTCACCTATGAAACGGTAGTAAATAGACTGGTTCCCGTCTTTGCCGCTCCACCCGCTGGCGCTCCTGTTCCGCTATACAAAGACAGGTCCGGGGTGCCATCTTGGATGCACGAATGACGTAGTTGTAGGTTATTTATAGAACATCAACAAGGAAACCCCCTACATGTTAAACATCGCGCCCAAACTAAAAATCTCAACTGCCATGACAAATTCGGTAAAACTTTGCAGTTCTCGATAAAATAGAGATTGCTTTGGCGCCGGAATCAATTCAGCAGCAGCAAGGGGTAGGCCTACGCATTAGGGCCTATTGAGGCTCTAAAGAAGGCATCGAGAAGTAGTCGTGTATGCCTTCTGTGCGTAGTGATATTGAGGAGAAAGTGACCCACTCACCTCGTAATCTACAGCCCAAAGGCAGCCTCCTGTTATCCCAGTGTCTTATTCCCGCAGGGTCAGTCCAAACACACATGCTACATGCATACCGGTACTATCCTGGGGCTTATACACGTTGATACATACTCTCAAACACGAAATACGCGATCCACGTGCGTTTTCTATATTTAGTAAAAACGGTCAAAGCATTGCACAAATACCTGCGCAGAACGTATGCGCAACAAGGATGCGCAGTAGATTCGGCCGGAATCCCGGCCCAAGATGGTGCCCCGGACCTGTCGTTGTATAGCTGAGCGCCAAAAATGTGCAGCGGCAACGACGGGAACCAGTCTAGGTAGTAAAATATGGCGGGGGGGGGGCATTATGGTTTCCGATNCTGTCTGTCTGTCATTCATTCTGTCATTCTGTCCGCGTCTGTCACACCTTAACTTGGCTCCATGCTACTTTAACAGCTACAACGCTGGAAACCTGACCTACCCCCAGGTAACTTGACCCTGTCAACATGATGAGCTTATCATTTCAGGACTGTGATACCTGGGTCATTGCGTAATCGATACATCAAAAGATGATATATTGTCTGTCACACCCTATCTTGGCTAGTTTAACAGCTACAACCCAGGCAACCTGACCTACCCCCAGGTAACTTGACCCTGTCAACATGAGGAGCTTATAATTTCAGGTCTGTGATACCCGGGTCATTGCGTAATCGATATATCAAAAGATGATATATTGTCTGTCACACCCTATCTTGGCTAGTTTAACAGTTACAACCCAGGAAACCTGACCTACCCTAGGTAACTTGACCCTGTCAACAAGATGGAATGAAAATTTCAGGTCTCCGATACCTGATTCATGGTGAAATTGATATATCAAAGGTTGAGATTTTGTCTGTCACACTTTTGTTTCTTGAATAACTTGGCTCCGAGACCAGGTAGAGTACTAGTAACAAGTCCCTTACCTATGTTTATGGCCCTTGGCAAGATACTGGCCTCAATAAATTTATTCTCCAGTGTCAGCATCATAATGATATTGATATATCAAATTTGATATTTTGACATATCGGGGGATTTGGCGCAGCTCATCCAAGGATGTTATTGCAATTGAAATTTTCAGTTTGCACCTGCTCGGTCGCATGATATTTGCTGATATCATGGCGATAACATGAGATAAGTCAGAACCTGGTGATGGTAGAGGCCTAAAACCTTCACCTACACCTAGGTTATCAAGGGTGACCTTTCAGATTACGCAATGACCTTGAAGCTCAGAGGTCAAGGTCAAACAGTTCTAAAATGCAAATCTCCTCAGAATTTCAGGAGAAAACTAATTAGAAGCCTGTATTAACCATCTCCTATAGGTTTAATTCAGGATGCCTGTTCCAGTTAGGCAACACTTCTTAAGGTCAGAGGTCAAGGTCACAGTCAACCAGTAGAGTAGTAAACTTCTCATAGCTTCATCTGGAAATTGGCTAGTGGTGCATTGGCCACTGTCTTGACGATCGGAAACCATTGACATCGCTCCGATGTCCTGTTCTTGTTTAACTTCAAATCAGTTCAGATCCATTCGTGCAGAGAAACCCAGAAATATGTGAACTGATTTCAAGAAGATTCCTTTTGCATCTTTTTGTCGCATAAATTGAAACGCTGCTCCGTCCTGTGCGTTGAACTTAAAATAAGTAGTATTTTTTTCATCATTACGCGGAAATAGGACTTGAATTTCATCAAATGATCTCCTCCCAGGTGGAAATTTGACAAGGCCTCGTGAGGGATCAGGATATTTTCGAAAACAAATGGCCTTAGGACCTGGAAAACCAATCACGCAAGGGAGACACACATCTAACCAATGAATGAACTTAAACTTTATCTTTTTGCCAATAAGGTAATGAAGATGTGATTTGTATACGACTGGCTGGTATTCCATTTGAGGACCATAAGTGGTTATTAGAAGCGTGCCCTTTACTCCTGTGCAAGTAGCAATGACGTTATGACAAAAAAAACCAATACCTCCAAAGGTGGCGTAAGACACAGCTTTACAATTGTCAAGTAAAATCGATTCAGTCATCTTTGTTATCGAGTAAACTGTTGCTTTAGCTATATGGTTTAAACTGCAGGCGATAACGAGCGTCGAATCAACCCAAAATTGCATCTGGTAATTGGTAGTTTTCGAGCATACATTTTCATCAGGTATGAAAAGAATTCCCTCGAAGGTACCATTCCGTACATCGTATAGGTAATTGACAAATGAACCGTCTCCTTCCTTGACTTTCAGGACAATATATTTCCCATAACACCCGTATCTTAACAATCCTTTTACAAGGGGAATCGTGTATCTCTTGGCGAGGCTGAACACTCTCCTGACTAAATGGTAAACAGACACGCTGAGAACTGGAGCCGTTTCGGGCATTACAACGGCTCCAAGATATCCAGTTATAATGTCAAAAAACCATAACGCTATCTCCGAAAGTCTCAATGGAGGCACAAAAGGTGCAAGAGTTTTTAATCGGTACTGAATTATATTCGGTTCCTACAATTAAATACAAAGCGTTGGTTAAGTAGGTTTGATATATTTCTCATTATATCGAAGATTGAGATTGAAGAAAGGGATTATTGTGTTGCTCTTTCGAGCACGAGCTAATGCCACGGAAAAGGGAAAGTATCAGCGAGCAGGTTCTAGTATATCAACTGAACGAGCCATCAATTTTGAACCAATCGACCTCAAGGTTACAATGAATAAGGACCTTGCTTTTTCGACTGTCATGAAAAACCTTCTGGAATGATTCATAACCGCAAACAAATCTACGAAAAGCTTCCGAAGTAATACGTGCCATGGTACCGTCACATGAGAGAGCGTGACCTGAATTTTTTTATCCACACAGTTGAATATTTCAATTAGACTAATTTTTCTGGATGAAAAGACATTAAAATGGTAAATATAAGTTCTGGTTAAATAATCATATCCTATAAAAACAAATGCTCCAGGGCTTTTAAAGGTGCTCGTCATGTTCGTGGAGTGTGACCTAGCATCAGCAGATTTTGATAAAGGTAAGGCGAATGCCCTTATCACGTGCTTGCCGTGATCATAATTCATCGATGTAATAAGCAATGACACGTCATGGGCAACAAAAAACAATTCGATGTATGCGTGGGCAACATGCAGAAGTGGCAGTGGCGCTATTTTTGCCGTCGCGTTTTGTGATAAATGGAAAACAAAGCCTTTTTTTGCAGATTCTAAGATAAAAATGTAAGCTATCATTAATAAGCCACCGTGTACGAAACAAACTACAGAGATCCCTTCCATGTAATCCTGAACCTTCCACAGTCGATCCACCAGCTCTCCAGGGCCACTCCATTCTATACATTCCCTCCTGGTTTTCAAGTTTATTCGACCAACATATTTCCCACTTCTAAAATCATATAAACTCATTGAAGTCTTGATAGAAGATTTACGTTTTTGTTTAGTTCTCCCCTTAACCTCGGAAAATATTGTGTAATTTAGCCTGTATGCAGGTGAAATTTTCCCGTATGTCGAATGTTTGTAAAATGTTACATTGTATCCTAGTCGACAACCTGCATTGTTTGCGTCGATAAAATACGAAACTTGCCTATACCATGCCCCATCAAATGACATAAAAAATATAACTAGAGATTTTGTCGGATGGAAATGTAGAATCATCTCAGATTGTTCTCTTTCTATGGGTGGTATAAATGGTAACCTCTGGTGGACACTGTATTCTCCTAATTTTATCTTGATGATTCAGGAAACATATTAGTCGCAGGATTTTTTTGTGTCGTATTAGAAATAATCACTGGCGTTACACGTCTTCTAGAACACGTCTTCTCTTTCATATTCTTTGATTGTATCTCCTTTATTTGTGACCCCTCGCATAACATAAAACTGTTTGGGTGCGGAGATTGTTTGGACTACTCGCAGGGTACTGGTGGACGCCTCGTTTAAACATGGGCCATTGAACCATCTTTTTTGAAGATGGGGATTTGGCCTAGTGGTTTAAAGCTGAACTAGATTCATTACACCACCGCGCAAGTTGACAAAAAATACCTGCCACGCCACAGCGCGGCAGGTAGGTGAAATACAAACGCCCTAGTCGGTGTTCAAACACCGTCTCCAAACCTGATATTCCCCCGACCTAGACTAGATGTCACTGTCATTCAACCGCGAGCAGCCGAAGGGCGAGGATCTCCGCATACAATAATGGCAACTGCACATATCAGTACAATGAATGGTCAACAATACATACAGGCCTAGGCCTACGTGGCCATGCAATGTCGGTAAACAAAGAGCATGCAGCCATCCCAACCCCCCAAAAACCCTCAAAAATCAAACGAAGTCGTAAAACGGGAAATTGTCAAACCTACCCTAACAAATTCAGAGGGACATATGCCGAAAAATAACAGTAAAATCCATTTTTCCAATGCTGCTTCGACCGGCACACACAACGCCCTTTCGCCATCTTGGTTTCTTTCCTACGTGGATAAGCAGCATGCTATCCTGGCATGCAATGTAATTCCCAGATCTCCATGCAGGCCTTTATTCTCAGGCACATTCTGCTAGACAGAAGTGGCAGAATAGCGCAGTCGGTTAGGGCGTCGATTTTTGAGGGTTTTTTGGGTGTTGGGATAGCTGCATGTTCTTTGTTTACCGACATTGCATGGCCACGTCGGCCTAGGCCTGTATGTATTGTTGACCATTCATTGTACTGACATGTGCAGTTGCCATTATTGTATGCGGAGATCCTCGCCCTTCGGCTGCTCGCGGTTGAATGACAGCGCCATCTAGTCTAGGTCGGGGGAATATCGGGTTTGGAGACGGTGTTTGAACACCGACTAGGGCGTTTGTATTTCACCTACCTGCCGCGCTGAGGCGTGGCAAGTATTTTTTTGTTAACTTGCGCGGTGGTGTAATGAATCTACATGTAGTTCAGCTTTAAGACGTGCTACCCTTAGTGCTGGCGATTGATGCCTTATGCGAGGGTCTGTGGGTTCGATTCTGGTAGGAAGCAATGTCTTTCACCTTGGAAACCCGATGTCTATTTCATATTCTTCTAGAACACCAAGTATCTATTCAATTTGTGCTTTCCAATCCACGTAACAACGCTCTGATTGGCCAGCATTGCCGACAATACAATTTACATATACTTTACTGCGCTCCATTCTTAGAAACTATTAGCAGAACTCGATTTGCATGTACGCCTACACGTAATCTCTGTGACGTTCCATGAACGAGTACTCTTTAACCTGGGTAAATAAGTCATCAGTTTCTGTGCTTTGGGCGTGATTCCCCAAATATCAGACTTTTTTCAGATTGCTGAGAATTATGCCATCTCGCGGAAGCATTAAGCAAGAATTTGGCTTGATAAACTAATAGTTTTCTCAAAACATTTAACGTTTCAACCCACTCGAAATAAATTGTGAAACGTTCGAACCATAGATTCTTCTAATAAGGCCCTTGGAGTGTCAAACTTTCTGTATGAGGACACGGGAAGGTGGCCACGTGGCGGCGGCGGCGGGGGTGTGTTCAGTGGAAATGTACAATTGACCACACATAAAACGGTAATAACGGCTTTGCATCCACCTGCCGCCGGTGATTTATCGGAACTTCTCGACAGATGATTCGAGGTAGGACAGCGTCCCTAGATGCGGCCAGTCTTTCTCTCCTCCCAACGCTATCTAATTGGAGAACTAATCGCCGTTCTAAAAGACGTAGTCAAGCGACCAATTTACCAAAGCCTCATACACGTCGAAGCTTCACTACCTTGATAATAATGAGGTCCACTGGGTGAGGTCAAATGTTTGTGTGTATTACATGTATGTGTTTACAGATCTGTTAACCTGAATTCCATAAGCTGGTGAAGTTAACATGCTGTTAACAGCCTGTTTACGTGCTCTTAACAGCCTGTTTACATGCTGTTACCAGCCTGTTGACAGGTTGTTTGGCCACCAGCATGAATCACAGGATCATTCTGAAAGTTCCCATTTCATTGAGCCACAACTCTTACGATGCCTTCCTCAGAAATCCGCATATCAAGCATGATCAGGCCGTTGAACCTTCACAATCAAGGCATCTATGAAAAGAATGACACTTCTATCTAACGTTTTCATGTGTGTCCACAAGATCTTGCGACAACTGCTCATATTCG
>NMRB01001364.1:140731-170804 GCA_002633025.1 Notospermus geniculatus
CCATTGTGAATTGAAGGCCTAGTGCCTCTTGGCGTTGGTTGCCATTGTGAACGGTTACCTGTCGTTGGTTGCCGTTGCTGTATCTTCGGCACTTGCTGCCGCAGCTGTGTACCCCTGGCGTTGGTTGCCGTAGCTGTACTCCTGGCGTTGGTTGCTTCCTGTGCTCGCGTTTTCGTTGCCGTGTTTCGTTGTGCCATGAATGACTTTTATTAATATTAGCCTGCTGGACAGTGCGATTTGGTGTGCAATTCAATCTGAGGAACTTTAAGTGAACTGTGAACTGTGAACTGAACTGTGCTACAACAACGAACGTTAATCGCTAACCAGTCACCTACTTATTTTGAAATTCTAAAATTGGACACTTAATAATTGATTTTGGACACTTTTGAACTTTTAATGGTTTTAAATAATAAATGTATTTAATGTTATTTCCCATCTTGTGTTGGTTGCTGTTATTGGCAGACCCAGGCCTTAACCCGCCTCGTCACAGTGAGCAGTACATTGAAACAAGGGATGGGCGGCAGTACAATGCTAGAATTAGACAGCTGTACATGAAACTACGTTCAAGTGGGATGCCAGTTTCTAAAGTTTCTGATTTTGTGAAAGAGACGCTCGAGTTGGCTGATAAAAAGCCTGTTGCATTACCCAAAAAAGCCACTGTAGGGCGCATGCAGACAGAATGTGAGATACATGCTCACATGCATGCACATGATGTAGTGATGGAAGCGGAGAAGAATGCCACCCTCCACTTTGATGGGACGAAAAAGAAATTTACAGAGTATGGTGGGTACCAAGTTTCTAAAAATGAACAGGCTATATCTTTGGGCATGCAGGAAATGGTGACAGGGGAAGCTGAGTCGTACCTTGACACACTGAATGAAATTTTTCAGGATATTGCAGAGGCCATGACTGACAACCCCGAAGAGAGAAATGTCATCAACGCCAAGCTCAATGCTACTATAAAGAATATGATGACAGACAGGCACATTGTAAATAAAGCCTTCCAGAAGAAGTATGAAGATTACAGGAGGGACATTTTTAACCAGTGTCTTGATGATTTGAATATCCCAGATAATGAAACAGAAAAAGCTGCAGCAGTTAATGCCCTATTTTGCGGACTGCATGTCATTGGCAATATCGGTTCATCATCTGCAGCAGAGGCGCTAAAGATGTTTGAAAGTGCTGCATTCCATCCCACAGACAGGACGAAGACACTAGGCTTCCAGAAAGGAAATGCAAGAACATATGACCTGGTATATGAGGCATCTCAGGCTTTTACAAAATCAGGGAATCAAAGGTGGGGATGTGCTCAAGAGTGGATAGATTTTCTTGCCCGTCCAGGAATAGAGGTCCAGAATAAATTTGTGTCATTCTTACATGAAAGATTCAACGTTATATTTCAGGATGGGGCGGCTTTGTATTACCATAAAGAGCATATAACCAGTTTTCTCACTGAAGGTGATTGTCCAAATGACAACTGTTCGGGATTCCATTGGTTCAGCTGTGTGTTTGTCTGCGGCCCGTGCATTGGGCATTTTTGGAATATTAGTGACAACACCGCTTTGGAAACAGTTGTCCAAGAAGAAGGGCACTGCTTTGGAACTCAATCCACGATGGGAAGTTTTCCATCAGTTTTTAGAAAGGATGAGTGATGATGCTGGGTCATTGTTGGGGTTAGGCGCTCCGCAACCACGATGTGTCTTTCATGATGTAAACATTGACTTCAGTACTGACATATGTAGATGTCTCTTCGCCCCCACGGATGATGATTTTACATCATTAACAAAGCATTGCGTTGAACTCATATGTGTCAATGCATATGAACTTGTGAAGCGTCAGTTGTGTGACCAGTTGCCTGGAGGAATATTTGCGAATCCCACGGAACAGACACTGATTGAAACAGCTTCATGTCCGCCAACAAACATGATTTCTGAAAAACATTTCAGTGACTTAGACCGAGATGTCAACAAAGCCCCCAAACGGCTGACCAGCAATAGGTCTGGTTTGATTAGCTTTACAACAAATAACACTGCATCTTACCTGGCTCATTACCACCTGAAGAGCGACAGAGGCGTATAGAAAGAGCACTGAAGCTATCTGCTGCCCGTAGACTAAAGAACAATGTCCGCCAGCGCAGTATCCAGAAACAAAGACAAGAACGGCAACTTGAGAGGCGAAGAAAAAAGGAAGAAAAAACAGCAAAGATGGCTGCAAAAAAGAGAGAACTAATCGACAAAATAACTGAGGTAGGGGGTGTGTGGAAAACAGATAAAGATGTTCGAACAAATGGCACATCTCGTGAATCTATCAAGGATCAAATAAACTTCCATGCTACAGTTCTTCAGACTAAGGTCAGTGACAAGTCACTCTACAAATTTTCTAAAGGTGGTAAGAATCTTTCCAATGCACAACTTCAAGATAATCTTATTGCAATCATCAAGGGCGATTCGGGTGTCGCAGGTTCTGCCAGTGGTGATACAGGCGGTCCTGCTCATGTTGTTAGAACTCAAGAAGAAAGAAGCCTGTTAATTGAAGAAGCAAAGATGAAAGTGAAGGAAAAGACAAAAAAAAGGTCGTACAACAAGGAACAAATAACAAGCGCAAGCGCAAGGCCAAGATTGTTAGGAAACAAAAAGCAACCAAGCCTCTTGTTAGTAAACAAAATCCCCCCAAAAGACGACGGCAAATTGCAGCAACAGTTGTACCATTTAGACATGCTAATCGGGAGGAATGCTCAGTGGATACTTTGGTAGCTGTAGCTTATGATGACAATTGGTATATTGGGAAAGTTATATCTCCAGAAAATGATGGCAAGTTGCAGGTTGAGTTCATGGAGTGGATGCGCAAGGGTACTTTGAGGTGGAAAAGCGAATTATGCGAATTATGCTTGCCTCTTGATCATGTCCTACTGGCTGGTGTTGTAATTGAACCAAAGGACTCGAGTCTGCGCCTTTGGAAAGTAGAATCGCAAGTGGAGGCTCAAATATCTGAGCTGTATCGTCGTTGGCAAAATAACTAATCATCATGATCAAGTCCTTATAATTGAATAGTTTTTGCATTTCCGGTATTCTGGGATATTTCTCCACTCATAGTAACTCTTGTGAAATTTTCTGACTCCACTTTGTGGGCCATACGACATGATTGTCATATTTCGTCACTGAGCTGATGGTAAATACATGTACATGTCTCACAAATTTAAACAAAAGAAACTGTGCCAGTGCAGCTGTCTTTTGAGGGCATGGATGGGTGGTAAATCTTTGAAGTGACACATTGATCGAATTGTACTTACCTTACGGTTTTTGCAGGCTTTAAATTCCAAGTCATGCCATACCACACCACGGGGGGGGGGGNCCATACCACACCACGGGGGGGGGGGAGGGCAGATGTCAAATGAAATAGAGAATGAAATTGAAATTGAATGAAATTGAAATCGAATGAAATGAAATTGTATGGGCCATATTCAGAAAGGGTGTTTAGACGCGTGTAACTTTGTCAAATGCATAGTGGAAGTGTGTGCATTTAGTGAAGTTACACACGTCATGATCACCCACTTTGAATACGGCCCTAATTAATTAGTGTACCAGTGGCACTTATTGTACAATTACTTGGATATAAATTAATTAAGTGAAATATAGTTTGCAAATTTGAAAAGAGCTCTTCCTTACCTTTAATTTGATATATTACAAGGGGGTATTCATGCGAACTTTTAATTCGACACGCCGGCGGCCATCTTGGAATTCACGGCGGCCATCTTGGATCCACGGCGGCCATCTTGGACTCGCGTCCGGTTTCCAGAAAATAAGTACACTCACTGTGGACCTTTCTTCGTTGTCCGAGAATGTTGTTCACCCCAAAATATCAAGCGATAGCTCACAGGGTCCAAAATAGCACCAGTTTTGCATATTTTATGTTAATTAGCCACCCCAAATATGGAAATTTTGCCGCGTAAATACCAGATTTGGATTTGTCGCGAAAAGTTACCCCAGTATACCAAATTTCATCCAAAAATATGCAAAAACAAAGAAAATATCTCAGAAAATGACGTTTTTTTCTTAAAATATGCATAACTTGGGTGCCATGGGCTTGACGCAACGTTCCCGGAACGCCGCGTAGCGGCGCCAATGCGCAGCACGCAGACATCAGATGTGGAACACCGTCATCGTTTCGTTATATAGTTCTGGCAGCCGTGTCTAACTTCAGTGTACAATATCTCACATACGGTGAAATTTTTAGCACTTTCAACTGGTGGAATGAATATATGGTTGAATTAATGGCCCACAATTAGAAATTTTTGGAAAATGAACTTAAAAGGTAATTAATTAAGGAGGATTTTATGAAATCATCAAGGCAGGGCGGCGTCACCAAGCCCAGTGACGTCAACTACATGTAGGCCTGACGTTCGTCAAAACTTCGTCGCGTCGGTTGGTTCGCATCGGGTTTTTCATCATCGCCGTTGAAAAACCCGATGCAAATAGTTGTTACACATCATTGTTTCTGACTTTAATATTCTCACGTCCTCCAAACATTAGGCCAAATTGATTTAGGCTATATCTTCACCAATAAAGGCATAACATTGCCAACGCCAAATTCTCGAATTCTGGTTCCGTTTACTCTGGGTCAGCTGTAATGCTAATTACATGTAATTCCCATTGTTTATTCATTTACCTTTCTCCGAAAGCGGCAGTTTGGCCCATTTTCAAATAGCCGTGGAAATGTAACCGATGGTCCAATTTCAATAATTTTTTTAAAATTTTTCTCCTGAGGCTTTCCTCTTTCAAAATACATGCAATACAAATGGGTAAATAGAACTTTGAATTTCAGTGAGACTCCCTACCAGACTGGTCCGACACTTTTACTTACTAGTTGATCCTTGCTACTCGATGATGTCACTTTCATATGCGTAACATTAGTCGTATCAAGCCATTTAGTCTTTGGTTCAGGCTACAGTTGTCTCAAGACCGGACTATAATAGCCTCCTGTATGACTGTCATATGTTGACTGTCATATGAAAAAGCTCCAAAAGGTGCAGAACCCCACGGCAAGGTTGGTGACCAGCGCAAAGAAGCGTGACCACATCACACCAGTACTCCAGGGTTTGCACTGGTTACATGTCCACTTGCTTGTGTTTTTTTAAATACTACTTGTTACCTACAAGTCCCTAAATGCCATAGCACCATCATACATCAGTGATCTGATTGTCAAGCATGTGCCAAGACGGCAGTTGCGTTCTGAGACCAGGACCTCTTGTTGGTGCCAAGGACCCGCAGAAAACGGTATGGTGCGAGGTCATTGCGGCAGTCTGCTCCTGGTCTCTGGAACGCACTACCGGCCCATATCAGAAATTCATCCAGTGTTGTAGCTTTTAAAAGTCATTTAAAAACACGTTTTCTATGCAGTATTATTGTTCTTTAAAAAATCTTTTGTGCCATGGCTTTTTGGAAATTTTATATACATGTATAGATGTCACATCGCAGCGCCTACCTGTTGGGATATAAAGTTGTACGCCCTCCCCATTCTGTATGTGTGGATGTACACGTACGTAGTCCGAATACAGCTTGCAGGGCATAGGCCTACATCAAATATAAAAGATATTGTTGGAATTTTGCCGTGTTGTCTTCCTTCCAAATAAAATCCAGCGACAATATTATTAAACTTCGTATGGCGATCTTGCCAGCTCAATGTTCAAGCCAATAAGAAAATTAGAAGGACAACAGGTTACGAACCTATTCATTCTTGAACCTTCGGTTGCAGAAGAATTCCTTCCATTGTCCTTGGTGCATGCAGCGTCGGATCATCGTACCTTAACACTTCTGGGCCCATATTCATAAAACTACTTATGTGAAAAGCCGCGTGTACAATCTCAAAATTAGTCAGGTGAACTCGGACCGGACCGAGTACGGTACGCCAAGAATTGTGGCAGTGAAAGGCCAAGCACAGGGATGTCCGTCTCCGTCATCGCGGCGGCAGCAGCAACAACGGCAGGTGTCCAGACGTGATGATGGCACATGGTGTGTGATCCTATCGTCAGGCAGAACTCGTCGTCGGAACGGGTGTATGCGTATTTCGTGTGATACTCTCTCGTCAAGTGCGTGGCCAAGTGCGTTCAAAGTAGACCGGCGCTTAGGCCCTTTTTAGTGCCAGTTCTTGAGATCAGCACAAGGTGGCCCCGGTGTACACAGGGAAAAAAATCGATTTCATCTCGAGATAAAATGATTCTCCAACTCTTGTCCCTAAAATGAGTTTCTTTTGCTACTTGAATGGACATAACTGGGTCTCCACTTGAGATGACATTGTCTCCAACTGGTTAAAAGGATTCTCAGCGGTTTCCACCGGATTGTCTGTTATCTCGAATCAAATAAACAAGTTATGTCTCCATGTAAAAAAAAACGTTTCATACCCAGTGGGTTTCGAACCCACGACCTTCTGACCGCAAGTCGGACACCAGAACCACCACACCACCGAGCTCCTCACGGGAGCAGATTTTGTTTCCCCTCGATTTGTTCTCCAAGACTTGAGTTGTCCCCAAAATCAGACACCAATTTTCTCCAGCTGATGCCCTGTCCCATCGACTGGAGAACTGATAAAACTCAAAATGAGTAGATTTTGTCTCTACTTGACATGAATTCAAGGTGTGTCCTTCAGAATGAGACTCAGTTGCAGTTGTCTCCAGTCAAGAGGGCATCAGCCGGAGAAAACTGGTGTCTCATTCTGGGTTCGAGTAGCAAAATACTCATTTTAGGAACAAAAGAGTAGGCTGGAGAATCATTTTATCTCGAGATGAGATCGATTTTTTTTCTCTGTGAAAGTGATCTCGGCCCCTAAGGAGTCCTGGCCGTCATCAACTTGCCGCAACGACATCAACAACGATTAAAGTATTTTGTCTTTCTCATTCAATGGTCGCAGTGTATGTAATCAAGAATGTGTGAAGAATATCCGCCCCAACTGGGTAGGGCACTTGGGTAATCTCGATAATGACGTCATTCCGAGAGTTTAGAGAAATGGGAAGTAGCACAAAAGTAGACCGGCAACAGACGCGCATCATATCACTGGGATGACACGGAAAGCGTACCACACCCTGGATCATGGTGGTGGTCGGAGTGGACATCCCCCTTCGATTTCAGGCGATTTATAACATATTATTCAAACAATTCTGCATTGTTGAACATGAAAATGTGATTTGGGGACGGCAACCATTCGCCTACGCCAATTTCGTTAGTTTTTCCTCCAGTGCTTTTGAAGAAAAATGCTGCCACTTCCGGCTGGTACTGCGGAACACAATGCAGCCTACTCATGCAGGCCTATAGAGGCTATGCACTGACGTCATAATCCTTGCATAATCAGCCCATTCATGCATAATTAGCCATGTGTCTGCAGGGAAACTTTACATTACGAATGAACAGTAGAAAACGCTTAAGTCGGAGACGCTTAAGTCGCAAAATCGCCCATTTCGGATGGCTTAAAGAAGTCCCGATTTTTTGTAACGTTATTCCAATAACATATAATCGCATAAGTTGGGCACTACAAGTCGGATTTTCAGCTATCTCGGATGAAATGCCCAGGTCCCTTCTAATATATTTCCAATAAAAATCCATTGTGTAAGTCGAATCGCGCCTCACTTCTCTTCAGTTCATGTGTTTTTATTCACGGTGGAGCTCTGGATCCATTTCCATCGCGGCCGTTTTGCCCTTCCTCACGCCAGAAGTCGGATGTTTGTCCGACTTTCACCCAACTCGGATATTATCCGACTTACACAAGACGGATTTCTTCTAAGTCGGATGAAATTGTCTGGTCCACTTGAATCCGACTTATGCGTTTTCTACTGAGGTTTTATTCCAAACCCTAATTACCCTTAATTACCATTCTCAATTTGTTGTGTTGTCAGCCATGAAGGCTGTTCACCAGGAACACGCACTCCCACAGCTCACTGCACCCACCAACAGGCACAATTAGGCCTAATTAGCATATGTGTGGTGGGGGATCGAGGGTTTGTTTGGTCAGGGTTGACTGTTTTATGGTACATGTATATGGCATGCAGGGCTGGACTGAATTTGCCTTTTGAGTTAAATCATTGTACACTATTGTGTATTAAAACAATACTTGAACTTGGTCTAGTTTGATTGGAACTGAATTCCAGCATGATTGTTTGGGGAGAAAGATGACTTTGATGAAAGAAATTGTACACCATTGTGTATTAAAACAATACTTGAACTTGGTCTAGTTTTGTTGGAACTGAATTCCAACATGATTGTTTGGGGAGAAAGATGACTTAATGAAAGAAAGTTTTGGTAAAAATGTAAAAGTNAATAAAAATCCATTGTGTAAGTCGGATCGCGCCTCACTTCTCTTCAGTTCATGTGTTTTTATTCACGGTGGAGCTCTGGATCCATTTCCATCGCGGCCGTTTTGCCCTTCCTCACGCCAGAAGTCGGATGTTTGTCCGACTTTCACCCAACTCGGATATTATCCGACTTACACAAGACGGATTTCTTCTAAGTCGGATGAAATTGTCTGGTCCACTTGAATCCGACTTATGCTTAGGCCTAATTAGCATATGTGTGGTGGGGGATCGAGGGTTTGTTTGGTCAGGGTTGACTGTTTTATTGTACATGTATATGGCATGCAGGGCTGGACTGAATTTGCCTTTTGAGTTAAATCATTCTACACTATTGTGTATTAAAACAATACTTGAACTTGGTCTAGTTTGATTGGAACTGAATTCCAGCATGATTGTTTGGGGAGAAAGATGACTTTGATGAAAGAAATTGTACACCATTGTGTATTAAAACAATACTTGAACTTGGTCTAGTTTTGTTGGAACTGAATTCCAACATGATTGTTTGGGGAGAAAGATGACTTTGATGAAAGAAATATTTGGTAAAGATGTAAAAGTTATTTTGCTCTAAGGAAGCTTTATTTATGGGCCAATTTTATTCAAACGTCACCATATTGATGGCAATGCTTGTCTGCACAAGAATATATGAGCAGATGGCAATGCTTGTCTGCACAAGAATATATGAGCAGTTAAGGAGGGGGAAATGATCCGCACAGCAAAAAAGCGGATTTTGTTGACACTTTTCATGCATAATGTAAAAGTTGTAAATGTTAGAATATACGGTACTCATATTTCATGACTCAATTTTGTTATATTCTTTGTTATATAAAGAATATAAATAGATGTTCACTTGGTGGAGAAAACATTGATTTGACAGCGCTCCTTTTCCCACATCCTGAATTCTGCACTGGTGGTTCCTCAAACTGAGTCAAGTGGTCATATGAATAAATACTTAGTAAATGCTTTTACTTGAATTTTGCAATACAAACGCACTAGGCAATGCTGTACAAATCTGAAGTAAAAGCAATTGCTAATCTTTATTCAAATGACCCAATGTCGTTTATCTCAAGTTACTTAGTGATGCCAAAGTGGTTTAGTATTCAATGATTTTGGCACTTCTCAAACACATAACTTTTTACAGTCTTGTCCATTGGCTGTTGCCTGTAAAGTATTGTGACAACGAGCACTCTGAACATTTTCTCCATGGACTACTCTCCTCACCACACCTCGCCCCCATCATTATGCAGTGCCTTAATTTTCAATGATTTTGGCACTACTCCACCACGTCTGGCTTAGTCCACTGCATGTAATCTAAGTAGGCCTATGAAGTGCACAACTAACTAGGACTGAGGACATTTCCTCCACGAATTACTCTCTTCTTTACACCTCATCGAATGGAACAGAGTGCTGCTGAAATCCCTGCTAGTCAAAGATTTTGACACTATTTCATCACATTTTACAGGTTTTAAGGTCACTCTCACACCTGTCCCACAAAATTTCCCCTCTCCTACACCATTGCACCTCAAAGACAGTGGGCCCATATAATATGATTGACAGCACCAGCACAGCCAATCAGGAAACACTTGTTTCATTCATACCAATAAACAGCTGAGGGGGTATACTCATTGTGAGGAATACCGCAGATGAGTGAATGCTTACAAAATAAATGTTGTAAAATCTTTATTTGTTGACGGATTTTCTTCGTTGTTGAAGTATTCTGCTAGTTAGAGCATTTGAAATAAATTGATACTGTTTGAGTTTGAAACATATTGCAAGAAAAGTGACTTTGACGCTTCAGCCAGGTCCTTAATTAGGGCTAATTAGGGTCCTTATGTCACTGTTTTCACACATATGGTCTTAATTGCTACCCCATCGGCCCTTTGATCTTTGGGGTAAAACAGTCAAACTCAGTAAAGGGAGCATTTACAGCATGGTGAATTGCTGATTTTCACGCCTGATAAACAAGTATTAAATGCAGAATTTTTGGGGAAAAAAGATGTAATTTTGTTCTCCAGTACATATACCAGAAAGTTAGAATGATTTTAGAAGTTAGTTGAACAGAAATTGCTTTTGGTCTCATTAACTTCAGTAATTTCTAATAAACCTTCAATCCAATATGGCGGCTGAAAAGGAAGTGACATCATGTGCATACCCTCTATATGATGTATAAACCAGTTCCATTATACAGCCAGGGCTGTATCAGCGATATTGTACAGCAGTTTTCTACCTTTGTAGTCGACCCTCCTCGGACGATGTCGGCAGTTGTCCGCCATCGTTCGATATCGCTCGACGACGGTCGCTACTGCAAAATAACGTCGCTCGATCGAGGTGTAAATCCACCTTTATCAGGATGTTGTCGTCACGTGAAAACCGAATGTAGCATATCGTAGTACATCATTGTCGGTTTAACGCACAAACATGACAAAGTACATGTACATGAATCTCATCAACAACGAGTAAGAATCTAAAGCAACGACCATGCCGTTATACGTTGAATATAAACGGTGCTCAGTTCTTCGACGTCCCCTGTGCGTTTTGTGACACCAATAGTTGTTTAACTTCGGACTCTTTCCTCAACTAAAAGTTCAGTCATGTAACGTCCACGGGGCATAACCACAAAGTATGAACTGCCTGGCTCGCGGGGTTTGTTGACAGTTATTTGTTGACATGTCCTCAAATCAAGCGCCGTTTTGAGAAAAAGGCGAAAGAAGGATTTTAGTTTAATGGGAAATGCATTAAACAGCCAAACTTCGGCGGCCAATTCTGCAAAATCTACCGCGTCGAAATCAATGTGAATAGCACAAAATGTACATTTTGACCGACTGAATTTGAAAACGTCATTAACCCATTTTAACAATTTTTTAATGGAACCTCGTCCCCAGTGTTTACGTTCGCATATGTGCACAGGTTTCGCATACGGCTGGAGCACGGCTTTGCCTGGAGGCGAGATTCACACTCTATGGGAGGTACCACCAAAAATGCAAACAAACCCCGCGAGCCATTTGCTTTAAAGATAAGAAGCCTATGTCTCACACTTAGTGAATTTACTGGGTTCCGCTGCAAACTATCTTTGGAGTAGGCCTAAGCCAGAACAGTCTAAGTGACGTGATGTACGCTTAAAACGGTCGGATCAAAACCTGGCACTGGCACTGGCCAAATGTTGATTTCAACATGTACATGTAGTCTGCAGCCTATTATCATACTTGTCCCGAAATCTCCGCTCGGACGATGATAATCCTAGCGAGGATATCAACTTTGACCTGTGGTTGACAAATCAGTCATCACCACACCATGGAGCATTCACTGGGAACCTAATCAACAGTGTCGCTGTATGTATTGTATGGAGCGAGCTTGTACTCTATTATGTTGATTAGGTTCCCAGTGACCAGGTGAATGCTCCATGGTGTGGTGATAACTGATTTGTCTGGGTGCCAGTAATTAACACTTAATTGAAAAAGTGAATTGACGGTGGGAATTTATCATGAAAGACTAGCATTTTGTAATAACCGAAGCTTGAAAAAAATGTCCTAGTCCCTTTAAGGCTGCCCGTGCAAGTGCTAGTGCCAGCGCAAGAACGCTAGTGCCAGGTTTTGAACCGTCTCCCACAAATGTAAATAATGAACGGGCACGTGAGGAAGTCAGCTCAAGATAAGAAAGACATGGCTAACAAGCGGAATATTACCTGACTCTACACTAAAGTGTACAATTATAGAAAGAGCTGTAAGTTTAATCGACTGCCGCCCTCCCTCATCTTGAGGAAAGAGCCATTAGATTACCTTTAGAATAATTGGACTTCCTCATTCACAGTACCAGAGCCTGAATGAAACAAGGAACACATTCCGATCAATTGATTCGATTTGTTGTCAATGGCAACGTTATTCGCTTTAGGGAAAATAACAAATGACGTTAGTCATTTATTGACAGCCGTTAAACAATGACGGAACGACGACTTTTTTTCTGAATCGCATTTTGTACCTTTGAGTACACCCATTCATGGATGCATCTCATGATTAAACTAGCTGCAACTTTAACAATTCAACTATTCGAAAGATATCTTCATTCTTATACTTGCTAAATGTTGTCGTGGTTGCAGCTCTATGCACATCTACATGTACATGTACGGTGACGTCGTTCCCCTACCCCCACCCCACTACCCCTCTTGTCTGACATCATAATGCCAAACTCGCTGGTTATAAAGTCAAATGAAAAGGTCAATGGACCATGTGCTCACCTGTGTGAATGCACCAGAAGAACAAATGACAAATGTTAAATCGAAATGTTCCCGGGTAAGCCTTGAGTTCCAGGTACAGAGGGTACCCAGATACCTGGTCACACCAAGTTAAAAGATACTACAACCACAAAACTTGCCACCAAATGACAACATTTTAAACTTGGACCTCTGTGGCCTTGAAAAAGTAATAAAAAACAAGTTACATGTCATGTATCCTCATAAGATGATGCACCGATGATGAAACTTTGGAGACGATCCAGACATTAGTTTAGGATTTATTGGAATTTGAGTTTTCGTTTTTGCCGCTAAGAATCGAAACAGACTGAAACGCGGCATGGAGAAAACGCGGAATTCCCGGAAATCCGCCAAGAATCCGAAACTGTAATTGTAGCTTTTAACAATGGAATAAACTATACACTGGCCTTAACACATGTAGGGTATAATAATAATGAAATAACAAGACCAAGCAAAGCTGTTGGAATGCGGCCACAGCGGCATTGTTTCTGTAGCCCAACCGCCTTGCTACCTCATATCTATAGCTAGTGCCAATATGATAAGAGATAAGGCGAGGGGACGGGGTGGGATGATCCACGTGACAAGTTTCACACCAGTTAATAGTACTGTATAAACTGCACACCACCAAATTATGTCTAGCGGAATTCCGTGGAATTCCGCGTTTTCTCCATGCCGACTGAAACGTGGTGTCATAGAAGATGAACTGACATAGGGCTGTGTATGTACCGACTTTCAGGTCAATGGGTTATATGAATAAAGACTAGCAAATGCTTTTACTTCCGATTTGTACAGCATTGCCTAGTGCATCTGTATTGCAAAATTCAAGTAAAAGCATTTACTAGTCTTTGTTCATATGGCCCAATAGCCCTAGCAATTACGAAACGTTCCACCAAATGGCAAAATTTCAAACTTTTACCTATGTGACCTTGAAAAGTAGGTCAAATCACAAGCCCGTTACATATGTCACGTATCCTCATAAGACACACCAGTCCTATGATAAAAATTTGGAGATGATCCAGTCATACGTTCAGCAGTTATTGCACTTTTTGTGGTTTGGCCACCTTGTGGGGAAGCCAAGTATCGAATCGGTGTGAAACTTGGTGTCATAAGTCACATGACATAGGGGCATAAATGTACAATGTACCAAGTTTCAGGTCAATAGCCCCAGTGGTTACGAAATGTGGCA
Source organism: Notospermus geniculatus (assembly GCA_002633025.1). Lineage (NCBI taxonomy): Eukaryota > Metazoa > Nemertea > Pilidiophora > Heteronemertea > Lineidae > Notospermus > Notospermus geniculatus. Next base: position 154,496 of record NMRB01001364.1, read on the forward strand.
CCAAAAGGCAAAATTCTGAACTTTGTCCTCTGTGAACTTGAAACGTAGGTCAAATCAAGAACCCGTTATANGAAACATGAAGGAATCCTGAACATCCTGTTTAGGGCTGGTTCACGGCTCGGGTGGAATTGGTTTTTGTCGTTTCGCTATATCTCCCGTCGGCGAATTTTTCCCCCCAGGATAGTTGGCATACAACCAATCAGATGGCAGTATGACGTACAGTATACAATACTGTTTGTTACACCATGGCCCGTATGCATAAAGGTGGAATAAACTTATTCCAGGCATAACTACACGCGCGCTATAACGCTCAGGAGGAAATAAAACAGTAGACAGGCTTTCCGAATTACCCAAAGAAAAATTCCAGGCCAGGGCGTGTAGCCCCAGTGGCGTAGTGGTTAGAGCGTTGGTCCAGATTAGTATGCATGTTGGTGGGCCCTGGATCGAATCTGCCTGCCGGTATTATTTACTGTTTACTGCGTGCCTTTTTATACTTTTTTCCTTCATCTTCCAACGCTTTTTGTCACTTTTTCAGTCCAAATCAGTCGGTTTAAAAGTTTTTGCCGTCATGGAAACACATTAATCTATTTCGTTGGAATATGGAAAACTAAACGCGTTTAGATGTTTAAAATCTGTTGCATATTCCCGTTTAGTTTCGTGTTAAGACTTTAAACACTTTATATTTACAGTGTGGCAGCATTATCGCGAGACCATTCAGAGCGCTACGATTGGAGACCAACAAAATCATCGGCGTCGAACCGGCGTCCTGAAATAAATAAATGGAAATAACTTAAGCGGAAAGAAACTTCGGGCACGCAGCGCCACGTCGTGACGTTAGTTCGGCACGTTCCCCATTGTGACAAAAAAACACCTCGCGGAGGCTGTGATGTTGTTTACCCAACTGATGAGAGGTAGTGTGAACGAGACAGTAGCTGACCCAATAGCATCTAATGGATCTTTCTTCTTGCATAATATCGTACTTGCTTACCATTTTCACCTCATACCTCATATATATTACACCTCATTTATTGTCCAAGGTCATTAGTTTTGGCATCGTGCAGATGATGAACTTCCAGCATCAATGGAACTCTCTTGTCCTAGTGTTGACTCGGAGTGCGCAGTTCAGGGTCTGGTCGGCTGGCTTAACATAAGGCTGAATTGAAAAAGTAACTGTAAGTATTTTCTGTTTGTGGAGTTTATTCTTGTTTATCCATTCACCATGTTATCAGCTGTGAAAAAAAGTCTCAGCGAGGCCTAGAGCAATATTCCGAAAACAAACTACATTTGCACACAGGTGAGTGCAACATTGCCAAGGGGTATATCCGGAGCCAATCCCAGAGCGATAGAGGGAAATTATTGGAGGTATCGAGAACTATTTAAACGTTCAGACAGCTCTCCTCATATCGTCATCATGGTCATCGGGTTCCTCTCTTTTAACTTTCATTACATCGTCATCGGGTCCTTTCATTTTGCGACATGTCGTAAAAGAGACTGAAACGAACGATATACTTACAATGGATTGTTACGTTTTGCGACAAGTCGTAAATGAGTTGAAACGAACGAAATACGTTGATTTTCCTCCACTTGTTTTCGTCGTTCCTCCTCAAGTGTCTCAGGCCAACGACGGCGGTCTACCTTTCGGGCACAAGATTCAAGATTTCTGATGTAAATCAGCTTTCTGAACCAAAATTCCTGAACCTGCTTTCTAAATTTCACCCTTGAATCTTCCTTTTGTGATCCAGCTGCAATAACCATGGATGGCTTCCTGTCAACGCCGTATTGTATTCGGTCGGGTGGTTCGTGCTCCAGACCTATTTTATAAAAAAAGAGGTCTGGCACTGTAGCAGGATGTCAATTTAAAACCCCAACACGCTTAAGTGAGATTGGGCCCTGCTAATGGCTCGAATTTCTTTTATACACGAGACGAGTGTACTGCGGAATAGACGGTAATACTTCATTTAGTTTGCAACAGTTCCTCAACTTTTTACAACTGTCTTCTACTCTTGGGAGTTTAGCCTATGAACCATTCGTGAGAGGACGAATTCGATATCGGAGTGGGATTGATAAGAAGGACTACGGTCTCCAGACATCAATGGCGTACCGTCAACTGCAAAAACTGATGACGTCATCATCCGGATGTTCTACCATGACTACGAGATGCCCGGATATATTTGTCTGACAAAAGTCGAGCGTTGACATTGTTTACATCGTGCCGATATTCTTGGCAAATGTGAAATGTAAATTGATACCCTCAAAACGGTTGGGATTACGGTGCCACGTATTTTATTCTGGATCAACTTTGACGCACTCACTCGTCATGCAATTTTTACGGACCCTAGGTGAAGCGGGGTGTTTTCTGGGGGTTGTTTTAGGGTTACACCCTGCAGATTAATACGGGAATAGCAACTCTCGCTATTGCATAAACTAGCAGCAGTGTTTCCTATATTTTTCAGTCATTTTGTCGGAAACGGCGTTGCTGAGCTGTCACATGTCAGCTATGTTTGTTTGTCCGACAAAATGAGTTCAAAAAATGTTACGTCATGAGAAAGTGTGTATCTAATTTTAGATTCCTCCTCGGATTTGGCGGTACGTTATTGATTCAATACGTATGATTATGAAGATGTACGAATCGACAATAAAGGCCGCTGATGAAGCTCTTCTGGTCGCGGGCGCAGGACTTGACCCAAAGGTGACTCGCGGTGTTTATTACATGACTTTGAACGACTTCCTCAATCTATTCTGGGAATGGCGACTTCGGTTGCTCCTCTGGATATGGGTACCTCTGTTTCTATTAGTATTTGGGACGTTGTTAAATGTTTTAACAGTCCTGGTCTTGCTCGTTCGAAAGTTTGGGAAAGCTTCCACGAGGATTTTACTTATTACACTTGCTACAGTAGACACCTGCGTGCTTTGGACTGGACTCCTTCGTCAGTGGGTCGTATATTCATTTAACATCGACATAAGCCATCTGTCCTACATTTCTTGCCCAGCTCATGTCTTTTTGACGTATTTCTTCCTGCATTTCGCCAGCTGGAATGTCGCGTGTTTGACAGTAGAAAGATGGATATCTGTATCTTTTCCTCTAAAAGCAAGATCTATATGTACAAAGAAGTGGACTTTTATAGGACTGGCCAATGTATTTATATTTCTGTTTGTCTTAAATTCCCCATCCATTCATTTATTTCGCTTACATCGTGAAGGAAATAATGCGGCCTGTGGAAGCATGGAAGGGACCTTCTGGTCGACGGTGCGGGTTTGTATTCACCTGCTGGTCTATTCGTTTTTGCCATTCGTCGTCATCACTTTCTGTAATTGCTCCATACTATACAAGGTTGTGAGGGGACAGGTAAAACGTATAAAACTCCAGAATCCTGGAGGACGATCTGACGGTCGATCATCTCAGATGACCAGTATGACGTACATGTTGACCACTGTTAGTGTTGTCTTCATCTTATTAACATTACCAAGCTCTGTTCATTACGTGTATTTTATAGTCCTACGGGACTCCAAATCCACGAATTGGAAACATGTTGTTCAAAGAGCCCTAAGCTATGTTATAACAAATAATATTGCATACCTAAACAACACCGTCAACTTCCTTCTCTACTGTGTAAGTGGGACTCAATTTCGGCGCGAGGTATTCCGAATGTTCCGAGGTTTTATGCACAAGACGACAAGCTTTAGTTCAGTTTACAAACCGAGTCAACCCAAAACTCGGACACTCGATGACTGAGGTGAAATCTACGAGCAGAGTACATGTATACATGTAATATAGGTTACAGTGTGGAAATCGAAAGGAACCTTCCCCTCACAGAGACAAGCCTCCACAAAAAGAAAATCAGGTACTGGTTCATCGCTCAAAGTGTTCTTAAGTTAAAGGAAACTGAAATAAAGACAGCCGTTTTTATAGTGGCGTTGCTGGTCATAGAAATGAAGCTTTCCCTGATAGAGACAAACCCTCACCACCACAAATTTCAGGTTGATTGCCCAAAACGTTCTCAAGTTAACTGACAGAAACCACCATCGTGGATGAGCGGTGGAGGTGGTTATCAAAAGGAACGTTCCCCTCATAGAGACAAACCGTCAGAAAATGAAATGGTCCATGGACCATGTGTTCACCCGTTTGGACATACATGTAATAGTGTAATGACAGAGAGAGTGTACGTGTCAGCAGAAATCTATTTTTGTTGTCAGTTAATGAGCAATCTTGGTCAAGTCATTCCCAAGTTGCAGGACTTCAATGATTTTTGTGTTATGCCACCTGGCGGCCGTATTGGATGTCCGATCGGGCCAAAACTTCACATGCACATAAAGGTCATCTAGAGAGAGCCACATTGGAGCGCTCTGGGTCAAGTCATTCCTGAGTTATAGCACATTTGATGATTTTCGGTTTACGTCACCTGGTGGCCATATTGGAAGTTTAATCAGGCCGAAATTTGACATGCTTGTAAAGGTCATCTAGAGGGAGGTAAATATCAAGATTGAGCACTCTGGGTCAATCCGTTCCTGAGTTATAGCACTTAGATGATTTTCAGGTTACGGCACCTGGCGGCCATATTGGATATCCGATCGGACACCGCTCGTTTGCGGTTTGGGGGGGGGTTAAGGGATGTGGGGGAAGTTTGGAAAATGTCAGAACTGTACTCCCACAACTTACCCAGAAATCACCATCCGACTTCCCCTCCACCAACATCACACAGGGGCTTGTCCACAATAAATAGGCCTACACAGCTACGTGCATTTGAGTAGGCATGCAGATACCGACTTGCGTCCTCACAAAACCATAATGAATATTTTGAAAAGAATAATGAAGAGTCTACCTTTAATAGCCTTTGCCTCTACAGAGGTTCCCACACAACAGGAAACATCCATAAATTCCGTTAAATGGTTAAATTGAGGGTAATCCAGCAAATTAAATCGGAGAAGGGCCATTGTTTTGCTGCTGTTTTGTGAATCAGAATTCGAACTGAGTCATGTTTTTGCCAGCTGATTGGCCAGTTACAAAATTGCTGATGAATTCTGGGATACATTCAACGGCTATTGAAACTGGTTCAAACTGGATTAAGTCTTCCATAAGTCTTCCTACGGTGATGATTTAAACTTAGAACATCCGATGGAAAAACAGAATGCAAAATATGCTAAGGTTTAGTCTTCCATTGTCTGAACTGTTGGAAGACTAACGGAAGCCTTAAATTTGTAATTTTTTCGTTCGGAATCCAAAAACTTAGAATAACAAAAAGCAATGAAGCGCTAGCAAAAGCAATGAAGCGCTAGCAAAAGCAATGAAGCGCTAGCAAAAGCAATGAAGCGCTAGCAAAAGCAATGAAGTGCTAGCAAAAGCAAAAAGTGCCCTTTGCATGATGCGGAGGGCATAAACAGAAAATGTCACCCAAAGTAGAAAGCATTGCAAAGAAGGATTTCGATCCTGCTGGGGCCCAAGGATCTGGCAAACATGGAAAAGAGGCTATGATCAAAGGTATGAAAATGCCAATGGAGTAATCAAACGGGAAAATTGTTATAAGGCTAGGTTTACCCACTAAGGTATCAAATATTCAACGATGCAATCGTACAGCCAGGAACAGTATAGGCCTACAGCAGTTGTCAAAGCTATCACAATAAGTATCCAGTTTCACACACAAGAGGTTTATAGTTAACGTCTTCACCGAGTGGATTTGTGAAGGACACTCCCGAAGCTTTCTCCATTTTACACTTTAGGCTTGTTTTCTCGAAACACAATGGATACAGTATCAGGCAGTGAACGTTTCTACGTGTTATAACCTCAGTACATCTCTGCAGAAAGAAAATGCTGTGCTTCAGGCAAGCTTCCTCCGACTTGCAACAGACCTCAAATTCATGAGTTTCCCAATCTCTCTCGTCGTCCTTGAAAATACTATGAAAGCTCACCCCGTCAATTACACTATTCTTGTCGTGAGAAACCTGAAAAACCTTCGGGAACCGATATGGTAGGGAGAAATTAGATGCTATATTTAGCCGATAGGGAACGTCAAGTATCTGGATTCTATCCGTAAGGCATTGCTTTCTGAAGTCATCTCTCTTCGAATAATCCGCTAATTTTTCCAATTCGATTGCCTGTAGAAGGCTAGCGTTGTCTTGGAGACTCCCCAATGCGATTTTCATGTTCGATAGGTCAAGCCGTGTTGGGGAGAAGTAGAAGAAAGGCTGAAAATGAAGATGAATCAAATCATTGTCCGGACTTTTAAGCCTCGAATCATCGCGGAAACGAAAGCAATTGAGCTTTAACCGACTTTGATAGTGAGTACCTCACAGCCTACTGCAAAACCTGGTTCGAAGGCAAGAGCTTCATGTAGCTCGAAAGGGCCTCTACGTTTCCCCTATCTTCTGTTCGGCCATGTCGATTTAGAGGAATCGCAGGAATCAGAGGAATCGGAATGGAAAATCCAGCAAATCACCGTAAGATTAACATTAAAATAATCAGAATAGTTATTTCACAACATTTCCTGGGCCATTGAGTTGGTATACGGTAATAAACACATCATCATCGACGTTGGTGATACAAAGAGAGTATAATAGAGAGTTTTCGCAAAGCCCCCGAAAAGCTAACGCGAACGCCAATCCCATTGTCCGATGCCAAGCAGAGCGCAGGGAACAATAGGATAGGCGTTCACGTCACTCTCTATTAGAGAGTTTTCGCAAAGCCCCCGAAACGCCAACGCGAACGTCTATCCGTTTGTTCGGTGCTCTCTTCGTGGCATCGAACAATGGGTTTGGCGTTTCGGGGGCTTTGCGAAAACTCCCTATGACTTGAGGCCCGAAAAATGGCCGAATTGCAAGTGTGACAGGAATCAAAGTTCCCCAGAATCAAAGTCCGGTCTTATTGTCCAGCGATAGATTAGAATATATAGCTATGGAAACTATGACCATTCGAATATAACCTTACAATAGGGGGCTATTGTTTGGCGGACTTGCATTCCTAGGACGTTGTTTCCTGTCACACCTGGTTCTCTGTGAATGTCTGAAGGAACTTCGCTCTGTCGCTTGCCGGGTCGTGAAATCGATTTTGAAATCGATCCCACTGGGTGAGAAGGCCTTTGCGACCGCGGCTTTATACAGGGTGGCTCCAGAAATATCAACATTGGGGAATTGATTTATTGGGACTGGAAGGCTTAGGGCGAGTTCTGGGATAAATGCCAATTTGGGGAATGTGAGTTTAAGAAATCATATGACTAAACGTTACTGTCATCGCTTTGTGTTAAAGGAGTTGAAGTTGTAAACAAGCTGGTTTGTTTACAAACATGGTCGGCAAACTAGTTTTATTCCTTCGTAAAGGTGGCAGCACCAGTAGCGCACCGTGATCGTTAGACTGGTGCCCGGTCCGATGCAACTCACTCACGATATTCACGTCAGTACATATCACCGACAATAGGTGGCAGCACCGCAGGCGTCGTGTGGATAGAGAACCAGTGAGTGAGTGTTTCGAACTTGGACGTCCAGCTCCTTTAAGAGTGCTTTCACCAGAGGTTAGGAACTGGCTCCGATAACACGATCCCTAGCGTTACACTAAGGTACCTTTTACACTGAAAAAATCCATGAAAACCTGTGTCAACGTTATTTCTACCACTGTCAGCAGGTGTTCCTTAACCCGTTACCCTGTGCCTCAAACGACTGGTTTTGCTGGAGCGCGTCACAATACTAAAGTCCCTTTTTAACAAAAGAATTGCCTCATTTTTGGACGACCCTGTGCGAATCGATGTCGAAGCCCACTCATTCACTTGAACTATCTTATCGAGAAACGTTTCGAAACCATTAAGTTGCGTTTACCAGACATCCGGAATGCGCTATACGGGATGTGGAAGCGATATGTTGTATGTGAAAATGCATAGCATATACCGCTTCCGCATTTCGGGTGTCCGGTAAACGCAGCTTTAGCGTTGTACGTACAATGTTCGTTTTTCTGGAACACGCTGTGTAAAAGTCACAAATCCGTCAGTCGACTGCGATCGTATCGTAATCGACCACGGACACTTTGAAATTAACCATATTGAAGTCAGCCGGATGTCATTCTGCCACGGTGGTAGTGCGCGCGGAACTCCCCATTGGCCATACCTTCGAATAGAACTGCGTAGCCCTTTTATAGTGCGATTCAGGGGGCGTGGTCTATCCATCGGCTGAATATTCGATGTGTACCCATAAAACCAAGGATTTAGATTATATTTAGTACATGATAGTCGTGTGATCATGCGTCACTGATGGGCTGCAGACTGTATTTTCCTCTGATTCCTCCGATTACTCTAAATCGACATGGCCCTTAAGTTCCTCCATCCTCGGCATTAGACTTACCCTGGCCAGAAGTATTCTTCTATGACCACGCAGACTTACCCTGGCTAGAAGTATTATTTTATGACCACGCAGACTTACCCTGGCCAGAAGTATTATTCTATGACCACGCAGACTTACCCTGGCCAGAAGTATTCTTCTATGACCACGTACACTAAAGTACAGAGTATCATAAGGTGTTGAACTATGGGCACTGAATAAGAACCCCTTCATATTCGGGTAGATCGACTTCAGTTCTTTTGCTGCCGACTTTTTCAGGAAGTTCAGGTAGCCACGCTGCCGATATCCCGGCCGGGTCCGGCCCGCCTGGAGGTAGGCTCCTTCACCGTCATCAACAACAGTGGCCACAATGTAGGCAACCTGCGTGGACAGGAAACGTGTAGCGATCAGCGCGTAAGATTTTGGGCGAAATAATGGTGGCGGGAAATCAAATTCACGCGAGATCATTGATTACATGTTGGGTAGTAATGTAAATGAAACATGACGTCTGGTGACAATGGCTGTTGTTGGATTCCTAGGCCTGGGGCTGTATGCATAAAACATCTTACTCGTTAACTTAGTTTTTCCCTTAATACCGCCAAGGATTCCTTACAGAAGGACATTTCTTACTAAAGGTACATCTGAAGGTACCTTAAGATAAGGAGTGATTTGAGGGGATTTCCTTACCTTGAGACTGTTTATGCATACCACATAAGAAAAGGTTAATTCTTAGGACAAAACTTAAGAGAAATTCTTAGATTTAAGGTAAATTTTGCACTTAAGATGTTTTATGCGTGAATTCGGTTTCCCGCCGCCGCCACTTATTGCAGGGAATACAGTAGTAAGAGACCATGACAATTGAGTTGGCCTAACCTTACAATAGCAGAATATTGTAACGAGGACATGCGTTCTTTCACACTGGTGTGATAAACCGACGCCTCCTCAACTTAATCCGTAAATATATAGTTGAGGGACATCCTATCGCTATATCGGGGGGGGGGGGGGGGCAGNGGAACACCACACTGTTAAACAACTTCTACTGTTCTTTTACAGCAAATGCCAGTAGCAGCAGCTGCCGGCACGTGATGTTAATTTACAAGGCAGTTCAGTATGATTACTCCACCAGCAACTTCGGATCAGTAAGGCGGTCGGTCTTCCCGCCGCGTTGGTCGTGGACAAAGGATGCGACATCGCGCGGCACGAAAATCGCGCGAATGGATTCTTAGCATAAGGATACCAAAAAGTTGTAATCTGAGTAGCACAGCAACACAGTATATGTACTTCACTACTGTAATGCACATAATGCTTTGTAGAATGAAATGGTCCATGGACCATGTGCTCACCTAGGTGAAAGTACGAGAAAAACAAATGACAAATTTTAAATTGAAATTCCAGGGGCCTTCATTTCCAGGGTCACACGAATAGATGATCACACCAAGTTAGAATAGGGCCAAATAGCCACAAAACTGCCACCAAAATGGCAAAATTTTTAACTTGACCTCTGTGACCCTGAAAGGTAGGTCAAATCAAAACCCCTTTACATACATATGTCATGTATCCTCATTAGATGCACCTGTGATAAAAATTTGGAGACAATCCAGTAAAAAGTTCAGAAGTTACTGGACTTTGAGCTTTGGTTTTGGCCTCCTGGTGGCCAACCCAAGAATCGAATCGGACCGAAACTTGGTGTCATAGGTCATCTGACATAGGGGTATATATGTAGCAAGTTTCAGGTCAATAGCACCCGTTCTTACGAAATGTGCCACCAAAAGGCAGAATTTTGAACTTTGACCTCTGTGACCTTGGAAGGTAGGTCAAACCAAAAACCCGTTATATACTGTATCCGATGTGTTTAGTGGCCGCGGCCGGGAAGATCGTCGGGCCTAGATTTTCTAATTACACACGTTCCCGGCAAGTTATAAAATACAATCTAACAAAAGGGCCCGTGGAGTGAATGATACGCAATCCTACAAGGGTCATGTTCGACAACATCAGCTGGTAATTGGCTGGGCTGCAACTTGCAAGATGGGACATGCAGGACTGAGATCAGCCTAGGCCTAGGCCTCTGGTTGAATTTACTAAACATCTTAAAAAAACTTACCCTTTCGATGACTTTGATGGCATTTTCTGTTCAAAATCTACGCGTTTGCCGTACTGACAAACGCACACACTCCCCCGTTTTGTAAAATGTCAACAAAACCACGTGTTCGGGACGCAGGAATGATGGAACAGCCCACCTGATGCGGATGCGATCATTATAGGTCTAAAAATATGTCTGTCTTTGGCATGAGTGGTGATATCGATGAATCATCCGCTGGGGCAATTATTGGAAGTTCTGGAGAGCTTTGTTATTAAAAATCTTCGACGACAACGGAAGAAAAGGTGGCGATGCGCGGAATGATCTCTGTTTGATGATGCATAGACTGGTTCACGTGCTGTCAAAGCTTAGGACAGGTAGCGCCAGTCCAGTCGGCCTCTGATTGGTCGAAGGTGATTATCCGCAGTGGAAAAATCGTGCCGTCATGGCCGTGGTCAGTCTCCTCCGTGAATTTCTGCCATGCTGCAGTTTAGCACACATCCAGCCCAGATCATTGCATATAAGCCTAACTTTGAAATTAACTTAGGCCTATTGATCGTTTAGGCCCCTATACGTACACAGATACATAGGCCTAGGGCCTATACTCGTGACTTTCGATACATCGTGATTGTCCGAAAATAGAAATCACGTGCATGCATCAATACACTACAAATCGATTGTCGGATGTGTGATAACTTTATTCATTATTCGAAGCTAGCCGCAGCGGCCCACGCACGGCCAGACCGCAGAAAATGTCTACTCTGAATGGACGATATCGGAGAAAATGGTCATCGAGCCTTAACCATTGAAGTACTTGGTCATCCATTCATCTGGATGAGACCAGTCATCATGGTCATCAGCTGGTAATTGGCTGGGCTGCAACTTGCAAGATGGGACATGCAGGACTGAGATCAGCCTACGCCTAGGCCTCTGGTTGAATTTACTACATTGCTCTCCTGCTTTCATTTTCCTTGAAGAAATCAAAAAATACTTCACTCCAGAAAAGGCTAAGCTGTATTTACACGAGCCGATTATGTCGTACGATTGTGTCGGCCGACAGAGACGTACGACAAAAACACACCGTGTATAGGCTACTAGACTTCCGAGACGATTTTGTTATCGGTGCGACATCGCGTGCAGAAGTTGGGTGTTCTATTTTACCCCGACATCGGCTGCTTCTCTGTCTACCTAAGGACACAGGAGGTCCTAAGGGACGCATGAATAAATCGTCCCGTGTAAGCAGATTAGCCGATCCCGACATATCTGATACGACTCTGTCGTACCGGTACGACAAAATCGGCTCGTGTAGATACAGCTTTAGGCCTACAGCATTAAGAATGAATGCCAACAACAGTCAACCTGATCTGCCAGGTTTATATGCCTGACCTGATTTTGAAGTGGCCCAGATCTACACACACAGCCTAATACATGACCAGGTGTTACACAGATCTTGGTCCAGCCATTTGGATCTACATGTAACTTGATTCCATCTTTCTTCGTGGGGACAATCAAATTTGCTGTAAAGCAAATTTCGAAATTCTAGTTTACCTTGAGATGCGTGGGAATTTCTTTAGAGTGGTGGTATAAGCCCTCGTAGGCTACCATGTAATCGCAGTTTAAGCTAGACGACTGAGTTAGACTTGTCTTGGCGAGTTAGACTTGTCTAAGATATAGACATCCTTTATAAGTTCGGGCCCTTGTGTACAGATCTTTGTTCAACTGTTGTATCTCTTGAATGAAAATCAGGGCAATTTAAAGACACTGCTCTGCAATTTAAGGGGGGCATGCCCCCTTCAGATCATGGAAGGGGGGCTCCTGCCCCCTTGCCCCCTCCCCCTGGCAGAATCCCTGCTAAGCTCAAAATCGACCATTGCTATCCTAAAGAGTATTGTCCTATTCAGGTCTGAAATGTTTCACATCTTAAAAAAACTTACCCTTTCGATGACTTTGATGGCATTTTCTGTTCAAAATCTACGCGTTTGCCGTACTGACAAACGCACACACTCCNTTGAAAATGAAAATAACAAGCAATATATGACAAACTTTCCTTATAAGTGTGTTGGTTAATCTACAGATAGACAGGTAAGCAGGTAGACGAGTTTGTTTTATTTACAAGGTCAAACATGAAGCTTTTACCGGCGAACAACTGGGGGGATGGCAATTATGTTATAATTTGCAAATATTTAATAAACAATGCCATTTTTTATGAAAACAAATGCATAAGAAAATTACCTAACTACCATCTGAAATATGAGACAAAAATTGAAGTTGTGAATGTTCATGTTTCAGAATTGTCAAGGCAATAGTTTTATAACATTGGTTTTGTCTGTACCAAAGAAAAGATACTTTTCTATTCATTGATATCACCCAACCATCTAGAACTGTTAACCTTCTCGGCCCATTGGCTAAGGTGAAAGCTGTTTATAATGAAAGGCTGAACCTGATGGTGGCCTTCTCCTTCTACATCTGACACAAGTCAGGTGATGAAGAAAATAGCAAAAAAACTGTGAACTAAGATTATGACCAATATATAGGATTTACATGTAGGATTCACATGTGGGATTTCAACAAAAATCCCACATGGGAATTTTTCACACGGCAAATTTCACACATGGCCTTATTTTCACATATGTGAAATAATTCCCACATGTGAAAAAAAGAAATAACACATGGGAATTTTTCGTAAGGGCTTTATCACGACAAGTTTTCAACGTGTTTTCACGTGATTAATCGACGTTTTTATACCCCTCATGTGTGAAAACCGGCCATGTCGATTTAGAGGAATCAGAGGAATCGGAGGAATCAGAGAAAAATTCAGTCTGCAGCCCATCAGTCACACACAATCACATGACTATCGTGTACTAAATATAGAGACACAGCCACGTGGTTGTGTAAACGTCATAACAGCTTAGTGGAACTTGCAATTCGGCCCTTTTCTCCTAAAGTGCTGGCTTTCGGCCCTCAAGTCATTTTAACTGTCTTATCACCAACCTCGATGATGATGAGTTTATTATAACAACTCAATAGCCAAGGAAATGTTATGAATTAACTATTCTGATAATTTTATATTTTATCTTGGTGATTTTCTGGATTTTCCAGCCTGATTCCTCTGATTCCTCCGATTCCTCTGATTCCTCTAAATCGACATGGCCGTGAAAACCAGTTGTCACGTTTAAATCACGTCATGTTTTCAACCAGTTTTCAACGACCACCCAAGTGGTTGAAAATACGTTAAATGATCACGTCAAAATTACGTGTCATAAAAGACAAGTTTTACAAAGTTAATATTTCTGTGAATGTTAATAATGTATTCATTATTAACATTATGATTAATAAGTATAACAATCAACAAAATCAAAAAAACCCATTAGAACCCCAAAAAATCATTTTTATACCAGACGTAGAAATTACGTGGGAAAGACGTCAAATATTGTTTAATACAAATCCTAATAATTAATCAGCAAAATGAAAAATGTGGTATATTAAAACATTGGGACAACGAATACCAACATTGTAATGGCATTAGTTGGTATCATGAACTATCCTCATAATTTTCATCAGTGTTTAAATATTAGGAAACGATGCGTGACCTACACCACATAAGTTTTCAAGAAATTTGAATGCAACCTTCGTCATCAACTACTCTCAATATGGTGTAGCAACTTCACTGTTGCGGCTGACTCGGCCTAACAGAGTCCCCTGATCAGGGTTTCTTGATCACGAAGTATCCAAAGCGGTGCGACATCATGTGCGTGTTCGTGCCATTAAGGATGGGGAATGGATTGCTCGGCACGAGAACACTCACATGACATGCACCACGGCTGCCACTGTGGGGTGGGTGGGTGGGTCAATTTGTGCCCCCCCCCCCCCCCCCCCNTCCCACTCGCCGATTTCCAAAACCAACTGAATGATAGGTAGGCAATCACGTGCACCTGACGTCACACCACTTCGGATAACGAAGTATCCAAAGCGGTGCGACATCATGTGCGTGTTCGTGCCATTAAGGATGGGGAATGGATTGCTCTCTACGAGTCTCTGAACGAGCACGCCCTCGCCAGTTTGAACCCATCGACCATCACTTTGAGGTGGGTTATGCCTCCCAACCTCACCCCAAACATAACCCAACCGAAAAAATGATGGGAGATGGGAGCGACATGCCAGCCTATTGAAACGTACGAAATAAACTCATGTCGCCCCCACACTGCCACTATCCTGACCCATCTTGTCAATACCACAATCCAATAGTGATTCCCACTAGGGTACCAAGTACACAAGTAATCTTCCGCAGTTACCCATTTTGGGGAAAAGGACTATCGTACTGCGATCGAATTCTCCAGTCATCCGACAAGAAGGGCGGGCAGGGGCGGGGAAGGTCTGCCTGTGCAGTGCCCGAATCCGGTTGATCTGACCCCAGACTAGATATTGATCTCCCATTCTGGTATCTGAAACCACGCCCCCAAACCAAAGATCAAGAGCCCATCAAGGCAAAACTGCTTCAATCTCTAGCTACTGCACAGGCAGACCTTCCCCCTCCCGCCCCAACAGTGCATCAGTGTCACTGAAGGAAACCGGAGAGAAAAGATCTCCTATGACATGGACTGCATTGAAACTCACAAATACATGTACCACAAGTTCAATCCTGTCATCTTAGTCCTATCTCAATTGCACAACCAAATTAACTGCTCACAAGGAGGACATGGACCCGGCAGAAGTTGGCTTCACCAACCCAACATAACCCACCCAAATGATGGGAGATGACCGTAAGCTACCGGCAGTAAGCTGAAACCTACCAAATAAACTCATGTATCACAGGGACACCCCCCAGTGCCACTCCACTTTCCCGAAAATACTTATTGCCAATATCGACCCACTCTAGGGAACGAACCCCAAGTAATCTTCCCCAGTTACCCATTTTGGGATAAAGGGCTAGGGAGATCGAGTCGGATTCGTCCAGTCATCCGACAAGATCGTGCGAGCGGAGGCGGGGGAAGGTCTGCCTGCTGTGCAGTCCCCGAATCCGGGTCATCTGAGCTCAGATGCTGCCCTAACCCGGTCAGCGTGGTATTGATATCCACATTCTGGTACCGGTATCCTAACCACGACCGCAAACCAAAGGAGAAAGTGATTCAAGAGCCCGTCAAGGCAAACACGTCAATCCCCAGTATGACTGCAAAGGCAGACCTTCCCCCTCCCGCTCCAACAGTGCATCAGTGTCACTGAAGGAAACCGGAGAGAAAAGATCTCCTATCACCTGGGTCGCTTTGAAACTACTCAATATACACAACTGACTATTTAGTCCTATCCCAATCATATAACTGCTCACCCGGAGGACATGGAACTAGCCGGATTTGCAATAAGTTGACTTCAACCAACCAACCAATTGGTGTAAAATTTGCAAAGAAAGCAAATCCCCGTCATGGGATTAAATCTATAAATATATATGTATTCCACTTTGTCCCAAGCCAGCCACAAAGCGTGCCCTGGGTGCCGGTGAGTCAAAACCTTCGTTGTTTGATTACCTAACACCATCTACCCTAATATAGTCACGGTTATGCAATGGATCTTTTGGTCAAACCAGTCCACTGCATGGGGATTTATATAAACCTGCGTGGGCGTTTTAATCTCCCTTTATTATGCACGTGATTACCTTAACAGCTTAGTGTCGGCAATTACCGACAGTACACCTTCCAAACCCTAATTGCCGCCCTCTGCCATTGCCAAAAAATTCACCGCGGTGGAACGGATTTTCCACGTGCCCTATGTGGGTTGTCCCCAGCTCACACTACTCTACGGCGGGTTCTATGTGGACATACCAAATGAACGTTTCCTTCCTTTATTAGGCCAATACCTGTACCTCCATACTTTTTATTCACCATTCGGTCCTGGGGCCTATCCCGTCCAGACAGGATTACCCACCGGCATACAATCTCCACTGTC
>NMRB01001364.1:171899-181914 GCA_002633025.1 Notospermus geniculatus
TTAAGTTAAAGAGTTTAGCATATCAACATTTTGATATTCTGAAAATATGAATATCTCGGCCCAGTTAAAGCAAAAAGTTCCAAAATTTTGTAAGCCCATATTCTGAGGTTAGCTTTAACTAATGACATCAAAATTTCCTGAAAAATACGAAAATCTCAAACTATCAAAATTTTGATAATCTCAAATATCTCAGCAACCACTTGAGATATTTTGATGAAACAAAGCCCAAAATCCTTAGAAAGTTCCATTCTATCAAAACTGTAACAAAAGTCACAAAGAAATTCCATAATAAAAATGTTGATTTTTAGGGGGGTTTCTAATGAGCTATTACATAATTATGATATTTCCAAATTTCCAAAATTTTGATGCAGAAATATGACCAAGGTTATATACTTTCATGTGGTACAAACCGTGTTAAAATTGGCCCAGTAGCATTTGAAATATTCAATGACTGTACATACATGTACGGTACGTGTTTCCATCACATATATAGACATGAATGCAGCTTCCAGACACCAGCACAGATTTTATTCAATTTTGATTGACGCAATAACAACAATGAAAATCATTGCAGCTCACTACGTTACAAGTACGACTGATCTGAACAGCAGACGAGATACATCCAACATGGCGCCCGGCAAACCCATCGTGGAGTTCCTCAGCTTTGTTGTCTACCTTTTCTTCACCACAATAGCAGTGGCGGTTAGGACCTTCTGGCGGCACTTCACAGGAACTGGCAGAGTTTTGGAGAGAATAGAAAATGGCGAATTGTACGACACATCGGCACAGGTTTACGACATCTCCTTCAGAGGGAAACTACTAACATACAACATTGCTATGTCACGAGATTTATTTGGTTTTAAGATGGTATTTGACAACCCTCGCTGTGTGTTAGCAGACAACGTCACACTTTATGCTGTTGATGAGAAAACAGCAACATTTGTTGTTACTCCGCCAGGTTCGGACGTTTACAGCTCAGAGCGGGGATCGCTCTTCTACGTTTCCCTGTACAGACACGCCATTCGCTTCATCACCATGCCAATCTGGGCGCTACATCGACTTGCAGCTGAGGTCGGTGACCCGAAGGTCATGGTCATCCTACTTTCGAATACGGCACGATGCGGTTCAACTCTACTTTCGCAGATATTTGAAAGATGTCCTGGTGTTGTATCTATCAGCGAACCAGATTCTATCACATCGTGTGACTTCTTACGGTTGACATTGAAAGAGGACGATTACAAAGCTGTGCTGAGAAGTGCGTTTCGATTACTTTGTAAACCTTTCCAACAACGTCAAGTCACGTGTTTGCTAATCAAAACAATATTTTACAGCATTGTCCATGTGCCTGCATTGTCCGCCATGTTTCCTGGCGTCATCCAGTTGTTCATGTACCGAGACAAATTGGCGACCTTGCGTTCCAGTTTACGTTTGTTAATTATAATGTTGTCAGTTCCTTTTGGAAGAAGATGCCGTGCGTTTGTCGAAAAACGCGTTATCATCGGTGACGTCTGGACGGAAGAGGAGGTAAAAACGTTTGATGTCATGAACATCGCCTGCTTTCGCCTATCATGGGCGATCTACTGCTATCTTAAATTCTACAACACAGGAATTGATATTGCAAGCATTGGAGACGGATTCACAAAGTGATCTGAGCATCGGTGGCGAGGGACGCGCCGGTCGTAAGAGGGAGACGGTGACACCGGAACTGTTGGCACGATTTGATAACTATTGTACAAGGATAGGGATCCCATTGATGAGTGACCCTACACCCTTTCCGAATACCGTAACAAACCAGGCGAACTAAAACCCTTACGGTAGGCCAGGCGTACATTGACGGCAAATCTCAATGCGGCAGGGGTGTTTAAAGTTGACTGTCCCAAGGCTGCTGGACTCGTCATTCAATCAGGTCAGTCGACTATAAAAACACCCCTACCGCATTGAGATTTGCCGTCAATGTGCGCCTGGTCTTACATCACGACAGGACAGATTAGCGCACCTAAATACAGACCAAACCTAATCTCCCAAATAGTCATTGGGTTTTCCCCCAGACAAGCGCATTCCAAGCAACCCACTGGCGTGAAACTGAATCTATATTATAATTGACGGTGGCGCTTTAACTTCGAACACGAACTCCTCCGTGGTTTCTGATCGAAATGGCACCATTTTCACAGGAAGTGTTGAAAATGACATGGGGGTGGCCCTTAAGCGGGTGGCACACATTTTTTACCCTTAAGCGAATAAAATGCAGGAAGAAACTTCCAGTGATTTGCAATGCCCATTAGCCTGGTTTCGCTAGCCACCGTGTAGATGGCGCTGCGTACGCAACACCATCTACACGGTGGCCGACGGAACCAGGTAAAATGCATTGTCTTCAACCAGGCAGGGTGATCAGAAAATAGGAACTTCAACACATAAAACTGCTGCCATCTGCTTCCCGTAGGCCTAGATTATTGTCCGAGGAGTTGGCCCCCACTGACCGCTAACTCGTCCGTGGTTTCTGATTGAAATTGCACCATTTTCACAAAGAATGTTGAGAATGGTATGGGGGTGGTCCTTAAGTGGGTGCCATTATATTTTTTTACCCCTTAGCGAATAAATTGCATGAAGAAACTTCCAATGATTTACAATGCCCACTACGCCTGGTTCCGCTGGCCACCGTTTAGATGGCGCTGCATCCGCAGCGCCATCTAAACGGTGGCCAGCGTATAAATGGTGGCCAGCGTATAAGCCCTATAAATGTATTACCAATAGATAGAAATATGGCACCTGTTAGTAAGATAGGCACGATTAGAATATTATACGTTGTCGCTGTGTTGTAGAAATGACATACAGTGAAACCCCTCTAAGTGGACCACGCGTGGGACCGGGTCAAACTGGTCCACATAGAGGGGTGGTCCACATAAAGGGGGTTGGCATTTTCGAAATATTGGAGTCCTATGGTGACACTACAACTTTCACCACAGATGGATCCCATGTTAATGTTTAATTACCCCTTCGATGTGAGTGAGTCATTCAATGTTGATTACCTTGACTGAGTTTTTGTCTAGCTTACACCAAAGATGTTAACTGTTTGTTTATTCCTGGGATCAACAAAAAGCCTATGGTGTGAAATCTAGCTTTTCCATGTGTTTGGTGTAACCATGGACCACGCGAATACCTGGATTTTGCATCTTCTGCTCCACATAGAGGGGTCACCATGCACTTTGGGACCCTACTTTTGGTGGTCCAGGTCGAGGTAGAGGGGTGGTCCACTTAGCTAAAGGAAAATGTGAAGGATTTATTTGGGACCGACAAAAATCGATCCACATAGAGGGGTGGTCCACATAGAGGGATGGTCCACATGAGGGGTTTCACTGTATTACGTCATATTTGCCTGGAATCTACAAATTTGACATTTTTATAACTAAAACAAGTTTGATGATCTTCCAAACAGGCCTATCGGAATGTAAGGTGCCATATTTCTATCTATTGGTAATACATTAATGGGGCTTAAAATCGACAGGAAAAAAGTTAGCTGTACATGCACACTAGTGTTTGTAATAGAAGTCCATAAATATTGTTATGGAAGTTAATGAAGTATCGTAAATAAATATGAATTAAGGGCACTTCCACTGCGTAAATTTTGGTAAACTTTTGATATGATGTTGTCAGGACCTTCCAGAATCACCTACAAGTGAAAAGAATTTTGTTGCAATTTGTTGGAGGTTAAATTGCAATTTGACTGGTCTAGGTGAATAATAATTGCCTCTACTCTGTTCGCCAATTTTAGGCCGCGTTAGCGCTCAAATAGATTTTATTGTTGTCAGTCAATTAGAGGCCTTGGCATTCAATCGTCTGCTGATTTGCACATGTAATATTTGGAAACGCACTATAGTGAATGTGTGTTGCAAATAGTAAACAAACCCACGTGAAGAATAAAGTTTCAAAATAGCGAGCAGTTTTTCTTCCACTTTTATAAACATTTTTCAAACTTTCAAAATGGGAATGTGTTGTTCACCAAATGGAGCTTGTCCGCATAACAGCCGATTCTGGGTTTTTGAAGTAGATGTCAGCGAAATTCACCAAACAGAGAAAATTATGTGAGTAAAAGCTAAACGTTGTTAATTATAAGCATAATTAGCATATTTTTTAAAAATCTGCGGTTATACCGACATGCGCTAGGTATGGCTACGTCTTTTCCCTCGATGCGACATAGCATGTTGACGTAAAATTGCTCAAGGAAATTTTCAGCAAAGTCATTTTTCTGGGCAATCCGGAAATAGGATCCAGTTACTTAGGGTGAAAGTTCATTTAGATGCTTCATACGTAACGTACCGTACCAGAAATGTTTTTGTAACTATTAATGAATTATCACGAGTTTAAGTTGTGGAGTTCGGTGCCACGCAATGGGTACAGATCGACCTTAATCATTCGTCGAACGAGCCAAAATAACAAAGTATGGTCGGACGTCGTTGGTTATGGCAAGCCAATTGTCCAGTAATAGATATAACCAAAAATAGATACATGTAAATAGATAAATACAAAAAACACTGACTAATTTTGATTAGACCTCATTTTGTTGCTACTCAAGATTTTTCTTTGATATTTTGTCCAGATATTCCTCGCAACTAGAATGACACCATTTTTAACTTGGTGGTCGATTTCACAGTTGGGTTGGCCTATTAGGTGAAATACCATACACAACGTCCTCTCAGTGTGGAGAAACTTATTCTCTGATGTGCCATAGGGTGCAGTAGCATAATAGGGCCATACGTTTTTGAGGATGAAGAAGGGAAAACTGTAACTGTCAACCCTGACAGGTACATTGATATGCTATGGGAGAACACGAAGATCCATCTATGAAAACAGTCATATTCCACAACAAGATGGGACACCTCCCATTGTGCTGAACACTGGAATTTCTGGAACGGTACTTTCCTGGGGACAGACTGATATCCCGTCGAACGGACAATCCTTCGCTCCCCTTACTCACCAGACTTGAATCCCCCAGATTACTTCCTTTGGTAATACCTAAAGGATCGAGTGTACAGTGACAACCTTTACACTCTAGAAAGACTTGAACAGCAGAACTTGGGGAGATAAATTAGGCATATTTCGGCTGACATGCACCAACAGAGTAACTGACAATTCCAATGTGCGTTGCAGCTGTTATCCAGCAGAGGGGGGCATGTTTTGAACACATCATAAGTTACTGAGATAATTTCTGAACTAGTGGGTATTTCTGAAAAAAAATTACAGGGTTAAAATTTCTAGTTGCGGGGAATATCTCGACAAAATATCAAAGAAAAATCATGAGTAGCAACAAAATGAGGTCTAATCAAAATTAGTCAGTGTTTTTTGGGACACCCTGTATATAATTTTTGGTATTACTCATGTTGCTACAAAGCATAATTTATCGATTTTTAGTGATATTTCGTAGTTAAGTAAATGAAATGTTCCATGGACCATGTGCTCACCTGGGTGAACGTGCCAGAAAAACAAATGACAAATGTTAAATCAAAATGTTCCAGGGTCATGTATCCTCATTAGATGCACCTGATAAATATTGGAGACAATCAAGTTACAGTTCAGGAGTTACTGGACTTTGAACTTTGGTTTTGGCCACCTGGTGGCGAACCGAAGAATCGAATCGCACTGAAAAGTCAGTGGCGTCATAGGTCACCTGACATAGGGATGTATATGTACAAAGTTTCACGTCAATGACCCAACCAGTTCCCGAAACACGCCACCACATGACTAAATTTTGAACTTTGACCTCTGTGACCTTGAAGAGTCGATCAAATCAAAAACCCCTTACTTACGTCATGCACCCTCATTAGAAGCATCAATGATAAAAATTTGGAGAGGATCCAGTCATTAGTTCATGAGTTATTGCACTTTTTGTGTGTTTTTGGTTAATAGCACCTGCGGTTAGGAAACGTGCCACTTAAAGGCAAAATTTTGAACTTTGACCTCTGTGACCTTGAAATGTACGTCAAATCAAAAACCCGATATATATGTAGTGTACCCCCATTAGATACACCTATGATAAAAATTTGGAGGTGATCCAGTCATTAGTTTAGGAGTTATTGCACTTTTTGTGTTTTCGGTTGCCGCCACCTGGTGGCCAAGCTAAGAGACGAATCCGACCGAAACTTGGTGTCGTAGGTCATCTGACATAGGGGTATACATGTATATGTACCAAGTTTCAGATCAATAGCCTCAGCGGTTACGAAACGTGCCCTGCTAACGGACGACGACGACGGACGCAGACCCACGACAAGAGCTCACCCCAGGTGAGCTGATAATACGGAGGTTTCGCAAATCTGACGAAACACGAAGTACGAAATACGAAATTCAACTTCATCTCCAGGACCTAATGTATTTCTGGAGATGGTTGGTACCACAAATGCCCCTGCTGCCAGTGCGTCTTTTAGCATGTCTTGTAAGATCAAAAGAGTTACAGTGCATCTTGAATTTTCAAATTTTCACTTTGTATCTACGAAGTGGAAACGAAAGATAAATTTCAAAGTTTAAAATACACCGTAGCTCTATCGGTCTAACGTCATACGCTAAAAGACGCTCTTGCAGCAGGCAATATTTATGGTACCAACCATCTCCTGAAATACATTACGTCAAGGAAATGAAGTCCAATTTCGTATTTCGTACTTAGTTTTTCGTCAGATTTGCGAAATCTCCCTAATATCGAAAGGTTCTGCAATCGAATCCGCACGCTTTCTATGACCCATCACAGCAAAACTAGGCGCATGTCGCTCAGAAGGTGAGCCTCAACGAACCAAGATGAAACCAGGAGAGAATGGAAGAAATCGATCATTTCAGATTTCACAATAGACAGACAATATTGAAACTGACAAACATTTGGGTCTCAACCTGCCAAGTTCAGAGCGACATGCGCCTACTTTTGCTGAGTGACTGTGTAATAGATCAGACTGCCCTACACATAGGATGCCCGGCCGGGCATCCTGTACTATTCCGATATTAGTTGTCCGATAGGGCAATGAAAATAAACTAAGTCCTGATTATATTTGCCCTCCCTGGGCAACGAATTTTAGGTTTCATCTTAGAAAACTGAATTTTTTGTCCTAGCTAGAGATGACGAAATGTGTAATGAAAACTACTGCCCTAGATAGGCCGTTTTTTATTGCCCCACCGGGCAATCTGTATCACCGGGCAATGGTTTCTACTACACCGGGTTGAGCAAGGTTCAAAACACGCAGTGTAAAAGCAATCTCGTACCCAGAGATTCGTTACGCTCGGCCGAGGTTGACGGTCGCTACACTAATCTCTGGAGACGGCTAGCCATTTTCACGCCTTAGCTGTGATTTTTGGTATCGTGCAATTTTAGACCGAATTTTAACCACAAATGCACTGAAATGACTTGAGATGATTTGAGTAGGCCTATAAAATGTTACACACAAAAATGTCCTTAGAAAGGTTTTTTCGAGGGATCTGTATGTATTTATTGAGCAAAATCCACAGCACTACTTGGCGCACTGTATAAACTTGGAGTGAAGCGGGATGCACCGTGTGTACATGGTGTAACGCACTTGCCTGCATTTTGGTTCCCGAAGCCACCGCTAGGGCTTAGCCGTCTCCAGAGATTAGTGTAGCGACCGTCAACCTCGGCCGAGCGTAACGAATCTCTGGGTACGAGATTGGTGTAAAAGGGGCTTATGCCTACTGGTTACTTGTCAAATGTATGGGGCCTATATGTGTTCCCTTCGGCTAACATAATCGCGGTGTTTTAATTTGAAAATTTCATTTTTTTCCGAAAGACAATTAGGGAACTTATTGATTTCTTTCTACACTGCTGAATGTCTAGGGCTGGAGCAAAGTGAAATAAACTTTAAAGGGAGACATCCGAAAGGTATTGCCCGGCGCGTACTTGTTGTTTTTGTTTCGATTAGCGAACAGCGCCGTCTGTTAATGAGCAGAGACAGTACGCTACGGCACAGGCCCCTGGAGAGCTACCAATGAGTTTATAACACGTATCTAACCAAAAAACACTAGTTTGTAAAAAACAGACCCCGAGTTCATGAATTCGTGAGCTCGGGGTGTGTTTCTAGATACGTGTTGTGTTTTTTAGGTACGTTTGGTTAGGTTAGTGTTCTAAACTCACTGATAGCTTTCCAGGGGCCTGCCATAGCGTTGTGTCACCGCTCGTTAACAGACGGCGCTGTGCGCTAATCAAAACAAAAACAACTAGTGCCCGCCTAGACTGGTACCCGATCCTAACTATTTTACATCGGGCTTTTGCATATGTTAGGACCGGGCGTGCCTACCGCCTTCGTGCCTCTGATTGGTCGGTGCTGGCGCAGGTGGTAAGTATGTGAACTATTATGTTGATAGATTTTCTATTTTTAACACGGAAAACACCCGGCGTGATTGGCGAATTTCCTGGGTCAAAGGTTGGTCATCTTCTATCAGCATTCTGGTACGTCAGCCGCATTGAGAATTGAATAAATTTACATAAAATTTTCAAGTGACGTCACTGTCAGAATTCCTCCACAAATGGCGGCCACGACTGGTCCTACCATTCAGCAATTCAAAAGCGACACCATCGGTAGGACCAGGTACTAGTCTAGTGCCCTCCGGGCAATATCTTTCGGATGTCTTCCTTTAATTAACTTTAATGGAAAGAAATCTTTTTTTGGTAGGCGTTGTCAGTCCCATCAGTGACATTCTAAGTTAAAGAATGACTATGGAAATATTGGTACGATCTCTTTGTTTCATTATTTTTGGGGAGAAAAAAATATTTTTCGCCCCAAGCATTCGCAGATGACTTCTGCGAATACTTGTCATCGCCCATCCTAACAGGCCCTAAAGCGGGTCACAGCAACAGGCCCTAAAGGGGGTCGTGCAATGTTTTTGGGTCAGCTATTAAAACAATTACGATATTTCCCATTGGCAAGATTTTGATGCAGAAATGGCCCCGGAGTATTTGAAATATTCCATCTATCAAGTGTACATAAATTTATGTCCATGACTGCACGTATCAGGCAAGCATTTCTGGAACCTTCCCGAGGCTATGAGATCTGGGAGTCCTGTACACTCCCAACACTTTGAAAATATCGTAAAATTCAGCACGCAGGGGCTTTAAAGTGACACACATATTCATGAGATGCACGTATGGATAGGTGTATTCAAAAGTACAGATCACCTAATGGCATTACTCCTTTCTGGCAAACTCAGGAAGGCGGGGCCTAATGACTGCCAATCATCAAGAAGAAATGTTTACATTCTATTTATAGATTCTCCTCAATATAGATCTGTTAACATTACATAATAACAATTCGGAAGTGTGGTACTGCTGGCTGATTTAATGGGTTTATATAGGATTAAACCTGCCCATGGTAGTTTCAATGGCAAAGTAATTGGACCTTGTTGTGTGGTTTACAGAATAAGATGTGTGACTGAACATTGGGTTCATGTATAGCTCTACTGTGTGTATTCAGCATAAGAAACTTGTGTAATCCCCTTCACACTATGAACCTACACGTTTCGGTCTGGACTGGGCAATAGGGAGGTTGAGATCAGTGACTTATCACGGATCCTTATACGTAACGGATAGAAATCTGTACAACGAGGACAAATTTTGTCGACATTCTGATCCGTTTTCGTATAAAGGATCCATGATAAGTCGCTGATCTCAACCTCTCTAAAACAGATCGAGACAGTTTGTCCCGGTGTGACAGGAATCAAAGTCCCCCTGGAATCAAAGTCCGGTCCTTTTGTTCAGCGAGGGACCATCACCATTCGGATATGACCTTAGCGGGCTATTGTTTGGCGACTTGCACTCGCATTCCTTGGACGTTGATTCCTGTCACACCAGCCATGACCCGACAGTGGGGGGAGGGTACATACTGATAAACCTGTCTTTCATTATTTGAGTGTTCATTATTTGAGTGTCTGCCACACAATAAAGCGGGCACTGGCATTCGGGAGGCCTTCTCAGACATTACACCTGTACCGTACCAAATTAGCCACAAGTTAGCACAATATGAAGGTACCCCCC
>NMRB01001365.1:0-23369 GCA_002633025.1 Notospermus geniculatus
TTTCATGAGAAACCACTTAGTTTACCGTACATCTTCCAGGCATTTCATCATTAGACAAACCTTCGTCTTTGCATCCACCTTCCAGCCTGGAGAGAGTATTTCCAATGTTATCTCAATGTCTTCCTTATCACCTAGTGTCCTGTAAGCATCCGCACAAGTCTCAAGAATGGACTTCTTTTTAAGCTGAAAGCGATGAAAATAAGGTAAATATAGGCCTACTTTGGAAAATAACTTTACTTCTGCTATGCAGACATTGGGATAATTAACATGCCATGTATTTTTAACCACCGAAGGTTTATCCAAAACAATGTGAAAACCGCATCGCTCGCCGCAAACCACGGCGGAATCCGCTGTTGATGAAACGGGCCTTTAGAGAGTTTTCGCAAAGCCCCCAAAACGCTAACGCCAATCCCAGTGTTCGATACCACGAAGACAGCGCCGAACAAACAGTAGATATTCGTGTTGGAGTTTCCGGGGCTTTGCGACAAATTCTTTATTGAAGTGAACACCCTTGAAGGTGTTCGTTTACCTTTTTTTCTAACTTTTTCTCATCTTTTCCAATGATACCCATGTCCCTGTAGACACAGACGTCCACCACCACAACTTGCTTTGTTTCCAAAGTCAGGGCGGAACCCAAGACACATACTTTCCATTTTTTGTAAAGTCCTGGAAATCGAAATACAATTACAATGTACTTGTAATGACGTCACCTATTTCCCACTAAAGTTACAAGGCGTCAAAGAATGCATGAACGAACGCAACTCACAGTAAGATGACGTCTAGCCTGGTTCCACTAGCCTCGACAGATGGCGTTGGGGTAGGAGAGTCTCCTACCCCAACGCCATCTGTCGAGGCCAGTGGAACCAGGCTAGATGACGTCAAATCTCCGCCCATTGATCATAGTGGGCGTAAACTCTGGACGGAGTATGAGCCAGCCCTATTAAAGCATGTCAAGCGAGTTTGATTCAGGCCAAATCGATGCGAAGATTTCTGTAACACAGCGTCAACGGGTTACTTACTTTGTCACGCTTTCTGGTGTTCCCCATGTCTCAGTGTTCCCATACAACAGACAGCTAAGAGAGACACGTTTTATATCGGGGAACACCGAGCACTTTTTTCGTTTCAGAGTGTACACCATATAGGTTCTAGAAGAAGGGGAACCCCGTGGGAATTTTTACACCTGGTTTCGTTCGGCGTCGGCCTCTAACATGTAAAGCGAGGGGAGGAGGCGATTTTTTGTAGCGTAACTTGCTGTTGAGTTAGTTTAAAGGTCTGTCTACACGATCATACATTTGTTCAAAACATCATTATACATTTGTATGATGATGTCCAAGCTTGTGTGTCGATTTCTGTCTTGTGACAATGCAGCTAAAATTTTGAACATCATCAAACATTGTTCAAAACAGCATCATAGACTTGTATGATGAAATGATGTTCAAGTTTGTTGTGGATTTCGATCTACAGTCCAACATTCATGGACATTGTATGATGAAGTATGATGGAGAAAGGATAATGTTGGATGATGTTCAAGTTTGTTGGGAAAACCGTCCACACGATCATACATTTGTGGCTGAACATCATCACACATTTTTTGGGGGCTGTTTTGCATTGGCAAGATGAAACATGCAGCTAAAAATTTGAACATCATCATACATGTTCAGGTTTGTTTGGAAAACAGTCCACACGATCATACATTTGTCCATGAACATCATCACACAAATTTGAACATCATCATATATGTTGGTTGCTGTTCAAGTTTGTTGAGAAAACAGCCTACACAATCAAATATCTGTCCATGAACATCATCATACAAATGTATGAGCATGTTTTGAACAAATGTATGATCGTGTAGACGGGCCTTTAGGCTTTGAAACCGTTAGGGCTGTGTGCAGAAAATTCTCACCCGCGCCAGCCATTTGGCTAAACGTCCTGTAAAAGCCATGAAAAATAAACGTTATAGTAGGCTACCTCTGACGTTTTGAAAGTAAGAGCATTCAAATTATCTTAGATCAATGGGCAGTTCCAGTTTACCAGTCCCTTGGTCGCAATAACTAAAGACTGATCGATTGAAGACACGGGATCTGGTTTGATCACAAGACACCAAATTTTGGATGAAATTGAGCGCCTTCTTTCTTTGACTCATTACTGACGTTCTCATCAAGAAATCAGAGAATTTGTATAGGATTTACTCACCAGTCACAGCTTGATGAAAACCCGCGCGTCTTCTCATGAAATGATCAGGGAAGATAGACCGCCGCGTCCCGAGGGGATATCCCTTTGGTTGGATTTCACAACAGTGTACGCAATCAAAGCAAAATCGACATATTGTAGCGGTTTAGCCCACATACATCTTCGGTTCTGGTCCGCTAATCACCGAAACATCGATGACTTTTGGAGAGAAGAAAGACTGCGCAAGTTCTGGTGATAAGTGAATGTGGTTCTTGGTCACCATTACAAAGCCCAGGATGGTTCACGTGCGCTTTGAAGGGGGCGCTATTTGACATATCATTTGAATGTCATGTTCTATGTTCTGGAGGGTGGCCTGATTTGTTGGGGTTTCTTTCTAACCGATGTAATGTTTTACGAGTGTTATGGTTATCCACCCGCCTGTGTCTGGTGGTTCTGTTCCACCTGTGATTCTTTCCACGAACAACAGATGGCAGTCGAGTGCATCACATCAGGATCAGGCGCCAGATTCACAAAGCACACCAACTTTAGATACTAGTGTATGTATTTTCCCGAATATTCCTTTAATCAAATTATTTACATCATCATAACTCACCGATGAACTCGGTTACTTAACCGTACAGCAGGCTACACTTTATACATCCCAAGTACATGTAGGCTACATAGGTCTAGTTTTATAGGCTGTATATGACCTGTACCAAAAATATCTATTTTTGCCTATACCAATCTATTTTTGCCTGTACATATAATATGAATACTGAAGCTAGTAACTTCGGTCAAATGAGGTAGTATACATAAGACCAAAAATATATTATGTTATATATTTTTGATAAGACATAGCTCGCAATCCGTAGCCCTCTGTGAGACAAAATTTTGTTCTCTGCGTCGGTTTTCGTCACGACATCCTCGTCGTCGGCTTTCTTTGCGCCATTTT
The DNA here is from genome assembly GCA_002633025.1 of Notospermus geniculatus. Lineage (NCBI taxonomy): Eukaryota > Metazoa > Nemertea > Pilidiophora > Heteronemertea > Lineidae > Notospermus > Notospermus geniculatus. The sequence continues at coordinate 3,122 of NMRB01001365.1, forward strand.
CGACTTGCTTTGCGTCGTCGGGTTGGTTCACATCGTCGGGTTTATCTAGAAGGACGTCATCTTCGACTTTTACTTTACGTCGTCTTCGTCGTCGGGCTGCTTCGCGTCGTCGGGTTCACCTGGGATGACGTCATCGTCGTCTCGCCTCGAGGCCACCTGCACCGGAATACTCTCCTTGCTGCCCGCTGCCGGTTCATCAAATCGAAGGGCCTGGGGACTCACGATCAGGTTCTAGAGAAAAACTTCACAGTGTGAGGAACTCGTGAGAAGAACAATCTTATTCATCATTTGGACAGCCCTCCGCCGTCACGGTTGCGACGGGATTTCGTGTGTGCGAATTACTATTTAGGCTAGGCGTACTTTGAACCAATCACATGTTTTGGTTTGCCACCAGATACAAATGTAAGCATGGTAAGTGCCCACTGGCTGTTCGCGGAGTTTGACGCCACGACATTTAGACTGAGGCGGTGTAAGCTAGGCGCACATGTGCGGCAAATCTCGATGCGGTAGGGGTGTTTTTTAAAGTTGACTAACCCAAAGCTGTCGACTCGTCATTTAATCTGGGTCAGTCGACTTTAAAAACACCCCTGCCCATCGAGATTGGTCGCACATGTGCGCCTGGCTTTACAATCGTATTTAGGCCTATACTGCGACGTGCATAAGCTCCGACGGCGCATGTCTGGAAAACAAATGAATATCGTTGATTGTTTACCTGAAGTTCCGCGGCGATCGGAAAGAGCAGAGATTGATTCTGCCGCTTAACAGTAACTATCCCAGTAACGTTGGTCTGAAGATCATCGCCATTTTTTCTTAACATAAATGTGCTCCCCAGCCATGGCCTGTTGTCTAGTTCTGAGTCGAGAATGATCTGAAAGATAAAAAGGAAACATTTTTCCTTTTCATTTCGAAATTGATTTTCGAGATCAGTCCATACTGCGCCATCTATACGCCAATTGACTCATCATACACCGGGTGTGGCAACACCGCCCTGGTATTTCTCGCATTTCTTTGAAGCCTGCCGCACACTGGCGCTATCTGCTGAGCAAAACGTCAGTCGAGACCGTGGCGTTTGCTCAGCAGATAGCTCGCGTGTGCGCGAAAATACGTGCACACGCGAGCTATCTGCTGAGCAAACGGTCTCGACTGGCTTTTTGCTCAGCAGATAGCTCCAGTGTGCGGCAGGCTTTATAGAGATTGTAAATTTAGAAAATTGACCTGTATTCAGTGATGCGTTGACCCATTTACGTGTTCGAAAGCGTAAATCACTCATGGGTGACAGGCCGTTAAAGTTTTCCCTCAAAACCGGTAGGTCTAGGCCTATACATGTACGACCAAAAATAGATAGAGAGACATATTATCTATTATTGGTAACTGAATATAATAGAGTCTTTGAAGAACATGAATAGAGAAATCACTGAAGTTTCCGCTTCTTTTTTCCAATGAAATCCCATTATTTCATGAGGTAACCACTTTTGGTTTACACATCTTCCAGGCATTTCATCATTAGACAAACCTTCGTCTTTGCATCCACCTTCCAGCCCGGAGAGAGTATTTCCAATGTTATCTCAATGTCTTCCTTATCACCTAGTGTCCTGTAAGCATCCGCACAAGTCTCAAGAATGGACTTCTTTTTAAGCTGAAAGCGATGAAAATAAGGTAAATATAGGCCTACTTTGGAAAATAACTTTACTTCTGCAATGCAGACATTGGGATGCCATGTATTTTTAAAGTTTTAAAGTTGTGTCCCCACAACTGCTTCAGGGTTCCATCCGCCAGGCATTTAATCAACTACAGACACTTTTCCAGCATCTGTAAATGCCTTCAACCACGTTGGGCGCCAAATGTAGCAGTTGAAAAAGCCGAGGGTCCACTCTGGGTTTCGAACCCGGGATCTCCCGCTTCAAAGTCAAACGCTCTACCGACTGAGCTAAAGGGAATTTCCCGGTAGCCCGGGTTTGTAGGAGCGCTGACACTATTACACACCGAAGGTTTATCCAAAACCTTCTGAAAACCGCATCGCTCGCCGCAAACCACGGCGGAATCCGCTGGAGATGAAATGGGCCTTTAGAGAGTTTTCGCAAAGCCCCCAAAACGCTAACGCCAATCCCAGTGTTCGATACCGCGAAGACAGCGCCGAACAAACTAAACGGTAGATATTCGTGTTGGGAGTTTCCGGGGCTTTGCGGCGAATTCTTTATTGAAGTGAACACCCTTGAAGCTGCTCGTTTACCTTTTTTTCTAACTTTTTCTCATCTTTTCCAATGATACCCATGTCCCTGTAAACACAGACGTCAACCACCACAACTTGCTTTGTTTCCAAAGTCAGGGCGGAACCCAAGACACATACTTTCCATTTTTTGTAAAGTCCTGGAAATCGAAATACAATTACTTGTTATGACGTCACCGATTTCCCACTACAAGGCGTTGTATTGACGTCTAAGAATGCATGAACGAACGCAACTCAAAGTAGATGACGTCATATCTCCGCCCACTAGCAGGCCAATGGAAACATCTATGTATTACTTCTCTGTTCTTTTTGTTGCAAATAAATTTCATTCATTCAACAGAGAGTATTAAAATGACGTCATATCGCCACCCACAAGCAGGCCAATGGAAGCATCTATGTCAAGCATGTCAAGCGACTTTGATTAGGCCAAATCGAGGCGAAGATGTACTCAAGCTACACGCAGCGTCAACGGGTTACTTTTACTTTGTCACGCTTTCTGGTGTTCCCCATGTCTCAGTGTTCCCACGACAGACAGCTAAAGAGAGACACTTTTTATACAGGGGAACACAGAGCTCTTTCGTTTCGTAGTGTACCCCACAGGTTCTGAGGGTTGGAAACATTAGAAGAAAGAGAACCTCGTGGGACTTACTGGTTTCGGACGGCGTCGGCCTCTAAAATATAAAGCAGGCGGGGAGGCGGTTTTTTGTACCGTTGTTAGTTAAGTTTAGGCTTTGGAACTGTTACGCCAATGTGAAGTAAAGTCTCACCCGCGCCAGCCATTTGGCTAAACGTCCTGGAAAAACCATGAAAAATAAACGTTAGCACCTCTGACGTTTTGAAAGTAAGAGCATTCAAATTACATAAACAGTCCGTTGGTCGTAAAAGACCGACCGACTGAAGACCCCGTATCTAGTTTGATCAAGACACCAAAGTTTGGATGACACAGAGCACCTTCTTCTGTGATTCATTACTGACGTTCTCATCAACAAATCAGAGAACACGTAGAAGATTTACTCACCAGTCGCAGCGTGATGAAAAGCCGTGTTAGGCGTCTCGTCATGAACTGATCAGGGAAGATAGACCGCCGCGTCCCGAGGGGATATCCCTTTGGTTGGATTTCACAACAGTGTGCGCAATCAACGCAAAATCGCCGTATTGTAGCGGGTAGCCCACATACGTGTATGTCAAATGCCTGTACCACTTATTATTCTTCGGTTCTGGTCTGTTAATCACCGAAATATCAGTGACGTTTGAAGAGAAAGACGACGCAGTTCCAGTGATAAAAATATTAAAGTGTGGTTTACAAAGCCCAGGATGTGATGGTTCCCGTGCGCTTTGAAGGAGGCGCTGTTTGACATATATTATCCTTTGAATGTCATGTTCTATGTTCTGGGGAGGGTGGCCTGATTTGCTGGGGTGTTTCTTTCTAAATGATGCAATGTTTGGGGAGTGTTATTAGGGAGGTTTCGCAAGTCGCCGGTTAGGCCCTACGACGACGTTTATCTATTGTGTGAGTTTACCCAAACAATAGATAAACGTCGTCGTGTGGCCTATCCGGGCGCTTGCGAAACCTCCCTATTATTTGGGGTCCGACTCCGTCAGCCTGTGTCTTTTGGTTCTACTCTAACTGTGATTCTATCCACGAATAACAGATGGCAGCCGGGTGCATCAGATTTTGCCTCATAGTTCCACTATCACTTTCGAGATGGCGACACCAATTCGCCGATCACTTGTACAAGTATTGGGGCGGAGTCCCTAATTATATAATTACATGTAATATCAAAAACAGATAAGAGAGGACTCTCTTATCTATTTTCGTTAATATTCATATAGAAGACTGTGTTCAGAGACTATGCCAATTAGTAAACAGGTTTTATTCTTGTATACTATTATATTTACAACTCACCGGAAAACTCGGTTACATACATGTAACTGTATATTACAGCACCTTTGAAAAATACTACAATGTATATATACATAATAGGCTTTAAATACTATCAAGAATATATAACTACCAAGAATGTATAACTCCGAAATGTGTCAAAAAGTGAGTTTACTAATTTGCCTCTGGTGATCCTGTAACTGAAGGGATCTTAATTTGTGAAGGATATTTGTGTAGAGAAGATCTTTACGAACAAAATGACACCTCCCATAGTAATATGCACTCAGAAATAACCGAGCTACAGAGCAGTTTTGAATGGACCATATTTTCGACAAATTGATATTGTACTTGATGTCAGGGTCGGGCACTCTGACCTATACAACAAATCCATGGTTTCACCAAAATCAATTTTTTTTGTACGCCAGCAATATGCCTGTAACTTTACATAAGAATATTGATGATATTCTAAATAATACAATTCAGTCAGCAACTGGTTATTTATTTAGAAGGCCTATAATTACCATACACCCTCTATTATCAGAAAAAGTAACTTAATGCCCAACCTTTTGATTGATTACTAAGTTGTACATTCTTGGTACTTATATATTCTTGATACTATACATAGCGTCAGAAATAGCATTACATTCCTCCCCATTTTACCTACACTGTTAGAAATATCCTTACTAAATTTACAGAAAAGTGCCTGCAGCAGAGTTTCAGGCTTTTTCTTTATTTCTACTGTTGAAAGTTAAAAGTACAGAAAATTGTAAGATTAAACAACTATATTGGAAAATTGATTTACAGATAAACTGTAAACAAATGTTACACTGTAACTTCCATTTAGAGGAATCCATATTTTTAACTTTTGACTGTGAAAAAAAAGAGAAAGCCTGAAACTCTGCTGCAGGCACCTTTCTGTAATTTCAATGTATCTATGTATAGGCCTACCACTTGGATGCTTCATAACCCTTTTCGAATGGTATAGACAATCAGGTACAAGGCACCACGGCTTTCAGCCTCATCCGACAGACCCTAAATTGGTTCACAACCTTTTTTAGCTCAGCTGACCAAAGGTCAGCAGAGCTAGTAGAATAAGTATTCAGTGGCGTCACGTGTCAGTCCGTCACCCCGTCCGTCAAACTATGCCCGACGTTTTGTAGCCGTAATAGCTAGAGACTTCAAATTTAATCTGAAGGTAGCCCTGGGTGAACTCTCCTCGGAAACAAAAAATTAGCGCGATGTGACACATAGTAAGCTCTCCAGGGGGCGTTTCCCATAAAATGAAATATGGCGATATCTCAGGCCCTATGATATATTTGTATAAAAAAGTGATAGGACAGATAGGTTTATAATTTCTACATCAGTTCAAAGGGAAATTAATGTCAGATCTGTTCACCAGGGGGCGGTATTCAACAAAATAAAAAACAGGGGTATTTGAATTTCCCGCACTTTGAAGTTCCAAAATATGCATAGTAACTCAGTAACTGGTGTCCTGTCCGACATAGCCAGTGGTAACACTGATACAATGTTGAACCTTAGCTGATAAACATGGCCACCATGCTTTTCATCACTTGAGAATTTCAACATGCTGTTATAGCCTGATGAATCTTTCATCAGATAAGGTAACATACTTCAACTCATTCTTTTATGTGTGGCAACAGTCTCAATGCCTAATTGGTAATTTAGGTCATTCAAATAGTTATATTTGAACAGTCTCTGTGAGCATGCATTGATTGATAATGGCCTTGCCACCATGAATTAGTGTTGTGGTCTCACTAACCAGTGGGGGTATCCAGTGTTGATATTCATATCATCTTCTACTGCAGGTAGGGCTGCAGGTAGGGCTGCAGTATCATTGGAAACACTGCTATTTTACTTATGAAATTCTTGACTTTGAATTTAAAGTTCGAGGACAGTTTTCAGGCTAGAGCATGTGCCTACAATTTAACTAAATTATACCTAAAAATCAATATTGTCAGCTGAGCACATCGCCCATGGGCGACTTGTTTCATGCATGTACTGGCTGGGATCGAACCCACACACTGACCCTGTTAGGACTGAAAGTCAAGCGTGTTAGACCACTCGACCATTCCAGAACATACTGTAAAGCCATGATTTAATAAACTTGGCAAACACCATCCAACTTGCCTGCAAGGGAATGAAACCCGTGTTGACGGGCACAATATTTTAGTACACAATACTACGAAGTCCCTTTCACCGACCAGGCCAATGTACATGTAGGCCCGAGGCCCTAAACATGGTTTCTGCTTGCTCTTGATTGGCGTCTAGCACGACTCATTTTTGCAACAATACGTTCACCATCGAACATCGAAAATCGAGCGTCAAATGCCCTCATTGGTAAAATGCATTCATGTCATTTTCGCTTTACTTACATTGTATAATTCCAAAGGGGAACGATTTTTAATACAATGTACCAACAACCTCAAGAAGTCGTGTAACATATAAATCTACAACATATATTACAAAGGCGCAAGCGATCTCTAACTAACATCCTGGGATTACCGAATCTGTGAAAAAAATATTTAAAGAATAGCACAAAATTGACACACAAATTAAATGACAAAACATTCGCGGTTTCATGTCCCTGAAAAAGGTAAGAAAAATCTTCCTCTCCTGACAAATTGCAAGAGAAATGGCGATGAAGTAGGTGTGTGACATGGGTGTAGGCAAAATTACGCCGTGACCACATGTCAAGGAATGAGGTCAACTTCTGGTGTCAACCCTACATGTACTTTTTATTCATCTTCTATTGCGGCAATGATGCTGGCTCCCCGGCTGGCTCGGATAACTCTGCCTACAGCGCTAGGCCTGCACCCCAGTCTAGCGGTCAAATTATTGCCAGGGAGGCCCTGTTACAACCAGGGGACATCATAAGGACGGGGACATTCGAGTCTATCACACTGGTGTGAAAGGAGTGTGTGTTCAGGGACTACGCCGATCCTGCGCGTAGCAACATTTGAGTACGCAGCCTAATTTCGGCGTACATCGTACGCCGCACAACGCAACTCTACGCAGGTCGGGTGTGAAAGAAGGGCGTTGTGGAGCCTTCTAGTCTAATATGGCCCCATGTCTCCAAGATTGCAAAACTTGGTTCTTTGAATGGTCAAAGTTTCCGGAGTGCACTGAATCATACCCGCTCTCGGTCCGAGATTGCTCGCGGGAATTGTCCTTCAAGCTCCCATCAACCTGCACAGGACGTCTGAGTTCGGGGATCTCAGCGATGACGTCACTCTCGTCGTCTTCTACCCCCCTGCCCGGACTCGAGTCGTTGGTGCCTTCGTCGCTCTGAAAATAAAGTGACTTAACCTGTTAACTATAGGACAGCCTAGGTGGCAAAAAAGGGCAACCGGGTTTCAGTGAACATTCTGACGAAACAAGTACGAAATACGAAATTGGACTTCATTTCCATACCGGTAACGTTAAATTTAATTTCAGGAGATGGTTGGTACCACAAATATCGTCTGCTGCAAGAGCGCGCGTCTTTTAGCTTATGTCGTAGACCGATAGAGTTACGGTGTATAATAAAATCTGAACTTTATCGTAGGTAAAGTGGATTAACGAGATTCCCACTGTCCCTATCTACTATCTAGCGAAAGTATCTCAACTTTGCATCTACTTCGCTGTTCTACATGCGAAACTAAACGCGGTGACGTTGTTTTTATTTTACCTGAATTGCCACGGTGATGGGCAACGTCAGTGTTTCCTTCAACCGTTTCACACTAACCCACCCCACGAGGTCGGTCAGATCACCACATTTTACCAGAACAAATGTCCGCCCACACCATTCTGTCTCACTGTTTAATTCCGTGCTAAGAATGACCTGCAAGTTGAAAAGGAAATTTTTTCCTTCATCATTTCGACAATGTTTGCGTGCACCATTTGGGGGGGGGGGCAACGAAAGTATGCGCAAAACTATTCTAGAACTTTCCTTTTGCGTTAAAGGAGACTCTAAGTCAACCTTTAGCTGAATTTTATTTCAAGAACCATCTCGGGTCAAAGGGCGCCTTTATGTACCTTCCTTTAGCAAAGGTCGGGTTATTTCAAGAACCTTTCTTCATTACAGGAAATCCTTTAAACGTAAGGTTGGTATGGAGTATCCGACTTTGTGGTAAAGGACGACCTTCACATAAGGGAAGTTAAAGTGTGGTTCTTGAATACCATTTGTTAAAGGAGCCTTTAGTAAAGGAACTCCTCAGTAAAGGAAGCCTCTATAAAGGTCTACTTTAGGCCTATTTAAAGGAGGGTTTAAGAATACGGGCCACAGAATGAAATCTGAAAACAGCAAAGTCATCCCAAACACAATGGGTGCTTTTTACTGACGTCACGAATAATACCAAAATAGATGGATGGTCTTTATCTATATTTGATAATGCTCAACAACAGGTTTGATAAAAAACATAAAAAATTGTATATGCTACGTTTCAATAATCGTCCATACGCGGACGTCCTTTGTTCTGCTTCAATAGTGACATACTGTCGATTGACCTATCCAAAAATTGATCACTACCTGTAAGCTATAAGCTGACTGGCTCATCCCACTCAAATGCGGGGACGGGGAAAACCATTATCACGTCTCACGTGACATGGCATTTCAAAGGATAATCACATTCCGAATAAACTACAGACCCTGTTATTTTCTCTAACTGTCCAGCCCGACGACGACACATCCAAAATTATTTCGATGTCTCCCTTATCGCCGAGTGTTCTGTTAGCATCCGCACAGTTCCGAACAATCGACTTCTTTTGATACTGAAAGAGACGGATACCAGGCAATCATTAGGCCTACGTGCGTTAGTGAGAATAACTTCAGTATGTCGTAGTAAGAGATATCAATAGGAATCGGGAGACTTTACTGCCGATAGGGGTCACCACCAGTTAGCGGTCCCAGAACATCACGGAATTTGACGTCACAGAGAAGAATGCACACCTGCATGACGTCACGGTTAATGACATGGACATGGCTTACGTCTATGACGTCAAATGTTGTGATGTTCTAGGACCGCTACAGGCGGCCTCTAACGGCAGTACCGGTAAAGCCAATTAGTTTCTAAATCAACCTAATCAAGATTGTTGGATGAAGCGGCGTGGTGTAGTGGTTAGCGACCACTGACCAAAAAAAACACACTCGCTTGTGACCTTGAGCAAGTCACTTTGGTGTAAAAGGGGTACCTGGCTGGTAGTGATGGTCTATGTGAATGTTAGTCCAAGAGCGCTGAAATCAGCTGCCGGGACTGTAATACTCCCCGGGGAGTGGAGAAAGTTAATTGGAATGAACAGTGGGGGTAATAATGTAAAGCGCATTGAGCAGGTCAACTGGATATGCGCTATATAAGAACTAACATTATTATTATTATTAAATTGAAATTCGTGTTTCGACGCCCCCCCCCCCCGTGGCAGCAACACAGTGAAAACTCGGAGTAACAGCAAACACTAGCAGGGATGTTGAAATTACCTCTTTTTCTAACTTTTCCACATCTTCACCATAGATTCCCGTTTCCCTATAAACCCACACGTCCACATCAATTTGGCTTGTTTGGGGAGTCGGGAGGGAGCCCAACACGCACACTTTTAAAGGGCAAGGCGCTGAAAATGTCGATAAAACTATGACATCATCAATTTTCCAATTGGATGAGACAGAAAAGGATAACATGACATCGCCAATTTCGCACTCAAAAGCAAGACGTTTGGCTCTTCTTTTATTTTTGCAAAGAAAAACTTAAAGCCTCACTGTATTGAATTTGAAAAACGCAAATCATCGCCGCGATTCTTGACGTCAGTGCACGACGTCACGACGCCAGCGTAGTGTAAAATGTACTGCGCTCCACCTGAATACATTAGGGCTCTCTCTGCAGTTTTTGTTCAATGTGTGCTGAAACATATGCCTTGATTCTCTGAAGTACGTATCAGACAATCATTTTGGGGACCTTCATAAGCTATGAGACCTCTTATGTGCTCTCTCCTAACTTTTGAAAATATCGTAAAATTCAATACAGTGGGGCTTTAAGATCAACCCACGCTCGAAATACCTTTTACCTTCTAAGAGTAGGCGTTTTTGAATTTGTGAAAAACCAACTAACTTTGTCAACACTATCAAATGGGCAACGCATTGGAGGCCAATGCTTTGGCAAGTGAAAGCTTCCTCGTTGTTGAGTTTTTTCGTTCTGTGGGTAAAAGTGGTTGTTAAAAAAACTGTTGTCCTGGGCGCAATGTTCAACAAGTAAATACAGGGAGCTCCCCTGCTATTTGCCACTGAGGACCAGCAATATTCTAGCAATACTCTTAATTAGGGTACCGGTACACCAAATGATTCGTTTGGGAGGATGGCGTTAAAACACAGGAACTTGTACCTAATGCCATATTAGGGTTAGAATGTTTAGCAGACCTAGTAGCAACCCTAATTAGGCCTTTAATCAAGGAAGCATATGTACACGCAGTGTTAACAGGCTACTTTCATTTCATTTATTTACGTTACCTAATCTACTGTAAACGGTGATGTAAAAGGTGATATATTGGTGGGTGTAAAGCTTACTAGACAACTACAATGTATAGCCTATTCCTGAAATAAACACCTCAACAAAAGTAAATTTCTAGTTTCCCCTGTTACTATTAATACTAATGACCATTGGTCTTTTTCTAAAGTAAATCCAACATAGAGCACAAAGAATGACACACAAAATGACGATAACAGGAAGTCAATTTCCAGACTCTTAGCAAATTTTCGACCCCAACCGGGGTCTTCTTCAGGCTGGCACTTTCAAGTCGAGCTACCAGAAGTGCAATCGAACTATTGTTCTCCAACTATTGTCTATTTCTACACGATGCATTATGCAGAATGATTTTGGCTGATTAGATGTAAATTTTCATTTTTATGTCATGTTTTATTATGGTCATTATGTTTACCACTTACTGTGAAGCGCTGCTGGCAATTTATTTTAAAGCTGAACACAAAATGATAAAATACGTATAAAGTCGTCTCCGAATTTTACCTCAGTCTCCGAAAATTCGGAGACGACTTTCTACATCTAGAGTAAATCCATGCGATGATGACTGCAGACTATCATCTGTTATATTAAACTGCAAGATATCATCACTCTGTTCTTTGGCAGGGACAGAGGGCAGGGAAATCCTATTGTTATGCGTGAATGAACTAAATTAAGTGTATCAATGTGCTTGTCTGTTAGTTTTAGGATTTTTTCAAACCATAAGAGCCTATGGCATAATAAAGTCTCACCTGAGCTTGCCATCTTGGCTACACTTCCTATAAATACCATGAAAAATATATATTTGCTGCCTTGTGACACTTTGGAAGTGAAAGCATTCGAATTAGGCCTACCTTAGAAACGAGGTATTACTGGTGTAACATTTTTGAATGCTCCACATCTGTGAGAGTTCTCCTGACAGAAAAAGCTGCGGTTTGACAGTTGGTGACCCACAGAAACGTGTCGATCTATCTGAACTGACAGCGTTTCCAAAACAGTAAGGGGAACACTGAGATTTTGAAGCACTAGCAGATGTTACACCTGCATCACACATGACACTGGGTGTTGTAAGAAAAGGTGAACGTTTCTCTCAACACATCTCCGCATCTGTGACAGAGGCTTTGAAGATAGCCGAGTGTAGACTATAGGCCTAGGTCACGAGGTACTTTTTCTGCCAACCTATAGGAATGATTGCACAATATGTAGGCCTACAGTTCTACCTACACTCAAATCTGGTCGCAAGAACTAAAGACTGATTGACCAAGTCGTAAAATCTGGTTTGGTCAAGACATCAAAGGCTCTGTGATACAAATTGCCTCCCATAATGAACCTCTCATCAGCAGAAATAAGAGAATCTACAAAATTTACTTACGGTACATGAACTTGACCCACACGTTCAGCACACACCCATCAACTCATGAATGCCAACAAGGAAGAGTTGTACCATAGCAACAATGGGGAATGGGAAGTCCCAAAGATTTCACAGAATATATTAATAGTTTCAGGCTTTTGTATCTTACACTTTGTACTTTAGTGTAATAACAAAAATAGATAAGAGAGGATCTCACGTACCCAGGGAAAACCTAACTGTGTGCCAAATATAGCATTGTCAGCTCTGATGACATCATTGGGTGAATGTCTACTATACAGTGGAACCTCTTTATTAAGGACACCTTCGGGACTGGTAGTTGATGTCCTCGATTGACAGGCGTCCTGGTTACACAGGTCAAAATGAATAGAAATGATGCATTTGGGACTGAACTTTGGTGTCCTTAGAGAGGTGTCCTCCTGGCAGAGGTGTCCGCTAAGAGAGGTTTCACTGTACAGCAGCAGGAAACTGGGGTGCACTATGAAATACTGAGCTTATGAAGAGAGTTGCTCACTCTGTGATTGGGAGACATTTGGGGACCATCACAGCAGCGCGGCGGGGACGCATGGGAAAAAAGATGGCCTAGGCCTACACGGTTTTCAAGCCATCTGCCACTCAAAAGCTGGAAAAACTCATTGAAAATGGAAAAATTTCTTCAGCCCTTGTGAACACTCGCCGTATTTTAGAACGTTCCTTAACATTAAGGTCCACCTTAAATCTATTGTTCTCGATGGTTTTACAATAGACTTAAGGTCGACCTTAAAGGCCGGGGTTCAAGCAGTGGAAATATCCGACCGGTTGGCAATTAGGCCAGCATCCCCTAAGTACAGCCCACTTCCATACGTCACAAGTACTCTGTCGCTGTCCAGGTAGACAGTTGTTTTGATAAGAAGAGTGTTGCTTGTGTCCCGTGTCAAACTGAATTAGTGCCACTGTGGGGTGACTGGGATTTGAGGTGAAATAAAAATAGAATTTTGCAGTGGGCTATTGCAAAACTAGAGGTTTTTAGGCCAATTCATCACATGTTTAGACCCATTGACCAGAATTTGGTTGACACATACATTTTCCACTGAGGGCTTCTCCCCCCCCCCCCAAAAAAATGTGCCAGTGAACTTTGAATAAATCCATCAAGATAAACAAAAGTTTCCATAGCTAATCTAGCATGGCCATGCTATAGTCTGAAAGTACATGTACTTGTAAGATGGACTGACTTTTGGGGAACCCATCCAAATAGGATAGTGAGAGAGACCAAACTCTTCAATATTAGCATGAGAAAAAAGTCTAGGCCTAAATGAATATCTTTCTTCAGTGACAGAGCATAACTTGAGGGCCTATAGAGTCCTGCATTTATCCCTTTGAGGATATAACTTTTTCTCTGGGGCAATTGCTCATCACCACTCTCAGCTAGGTAATTGTTTTGACAGGTCACTTGTTTCCCAAGGAGGTCGGGCTGAGAGCACTGGTATCAGGTTAGCCATGTGTTAGACCATCGGTCGGTGACTGACACAAATTTATGCTGCTGGTTGTTCAGGAAAACCGTTGGAGTTTAAATAATTTGAATAATTTAGAATTATATGCATCAAAATACTGATGGATTGGCCGGTTAGATTCTGCTGAATTATGCATGGTAGGTAGGGGGCATGTTCATAAGTCACTCAGGCAACTTTGGTGGGATAGATTTGAATATTGACAGAGAAATTAGGCCAAAAGTGAAAAAATGTGTCGGAGCTCTGGTAGCAAAGGGGGTCATAGTGCAGTGTACTGGCTGACAGGTGATGCGCTATTTATACGGCACCCCGGTCTTTAACGTTAAGGAACGTTCTAAAATACGACCCTAGATCAGTATGCCACGCCTCTGCGCAAGGCATTAGGCCAGGTTTTTTGTCCACTTGAAACAATGTATTCCGCTATGACGCAGGTCAGTGACAGCACGGCACGTGCACGCAGTGTGCAGTGATGGTGGATTTTTCAAACGCCGATATTTCAACTCGTGATAAAATGGAATTTTCACAGTTTTTTTGGACTGAAACTTGCCTTATTTATCATAAAAGTATCCAGAGAGCGTTGCACATGTTTTGAATGTGCAAAAGGGCGAACTTGCGCTCGCTTATCTATTTTTGGATACGCCCAGACATACGTACAGTGCAGATTGGGTTTGTGAGACAGGACAAGGGGTCTGAGGTATTACACTTTTGATTGACATGTGGAGCCTTGTTTTAGCCCTAACCTTTTGGCGCCACTGACGAGACTGGTTCCACGTCTTCTCACTGGTCGTGATCCGGGGTCGTGATATGGATTATTTTGGTTCTGCTGCTCCACTGCAGATGGCGCCAGCTGCCGAGGGGCGGTGGGGGTGTGTAAGGAAATGAGGTCCCCAGGAAAAACTGTCCTAGGAACAATGTTCCTATTGTTACATTGTAATCTCTGGTGACTGGTTTCCATTCGTGAATAAAGATGACAAGTTGTCAACAAAAATGTAATCAACTAATGCGTAGTATTAATTAATTATACAGGGCCTAATAGCATCCTACGCTGAATGAGAAACGAATTCGGTTCTCATGTCCCTTCTTTTGAAGATAAGGTCTGCACCGCGACAACTTACAGGATTCTCAGGTTATTCTCACAAAAAAACAAGTGGCACACCGTTATCATTAGTTTTTCTATGCAGTACAACATTTTCTTGGGACGTCCTGTACAAATTCAAGTGCTTGTTATTGTTTACTCATCGTGAATATATGGCGCGAAATTTCCACGTGCTGACATGCGCATTCGTCATTATTTTCCCGCGAATTCATACCACGTGATCAGAATATTGTTCCAATGAATGAGGTCAGCGGTAACATCAAAGAAGATACTGCTCGCTGATTGGCTGATCGTGTAAATCCCGAGGTCACTTGACATCGCTTTGTGTGGGGAGAGTAAGTTTTCCGGAACCACGAGGTTTTTGTGTTAGCTGGGAGAAAATTCTACAAAATAAGGCAAAAATACCGATTTATGATGTTTGCAAGTATGGAATTTGACGACAATAACTTCTTGCTGTATTCCCGGCGTCCGAAGCGGCTGAAATATGACGGGGATCGGCTGTGCAAAGGTTTTATTCAGCCTGGACAAAAGTCACTTGAGCTTGAGGGAATCATCAGCGTTTTGAAAGAATATCACGATTATGAAGGCGGTATAAACTGCAGCATTTGCGGTAAGTTAAGCCGATTTCTCGCACAATTTGTGTCATATTTATATCTACAAGTGTGTTGATGTGTATTCAACGTCCTGTCGACTCTGATATGTCTGTGGTTTCCTTGCACGAAGTGCTGAAAATGTACGTCATTTATGTCAAAATCGCAACCCACGCCATCATGGCCATGTTGTTGTTTTGGGTGTTGATTCATCATCATCTCTCTTCGTTCGCGCCACCCTAGAACCCAAACTGCACCAAATCAGTCAGTGTCATTAACTGTTAATTACAGTTTTAGGGTCTTTTGTATAATTGGTCCCCCTCCCAAACTGAACTGAAGTTAATTACAACGTTGATTCCCCACAAAGCTTCATGAGTAAATACTACGCGGAGATTCTGAGACAGATGGAGGTGGAAATTTGCATATTATAATTAGCTGCCATTGATAAATAAAATTGGGTCATTGATAGTAGTACTATTATTGTAGTGATTGTAAAATAGGTCAAACCAATTCTCTGTCCAAACCTTTACCCTTGGGGACTGTTAGCAGCTGAAACCACTGTGTTGCTGAATGAGCAAGAAAATTAAGCCATAGACAAAGTCTGGTACATTTGCTAAATGCTTTTCCATCGACTGCCAGAATGGAAAAATTTTGACATTGCAAATAGGCCTTCGCTCATTTTGTGAAAACCTTTCAACGACATATTTACAGATTTTCTGTGCTGTTAGGGTGTTTTCTCATACCCCATCTTTGATTGCAGGTAAACTGTACAAGAGTAAAGTCTGCTTCACGAAGCATTTGTGGGAGCACAGTGTCTACTGGGATCAGTTCGATGGGGAGAAGAACCAGGACCGTGTCCTCTCGATACAGGCAGCGTTGATCTTATACAGCGGCCACAAGCACGATAACAGCAATGACAATCACGACGACCCGATATCCAACCTTCTCGTTACATCCCCGCAGCATCACGAGAAAAAGAAGGATTTGAACGGCAACGAAATACGCACCAGGAGCCCAAGGAAAGTCGCATCACCGTCAAAACGTAAAAAATCATCGAGTATTTCTGAGATGGAGACAAGGCCATGCTGAATTGGAGACAATCACCGCAGAGATTGGGCAGAGACAAGATCTGGGAGACCTATATCTGGTTGTTCCTCAATCTAAAAATTAAATCCCAAGAGAAAACACAAAATGTAATAGATCTAAATTTAGCATAAATAGATCTAAATTTAGCATGTAATAATCTAAATTTAGCATGTAATAGATCTAAATTTACCATGTAATAGATCTAAATTTACCATTTGTAATAGATCTAAATTTACCATGCAATTTCCAGGGATGCTTGGCAGTCCTCTGCATGTACCTTCCAAGTTTTGTCTTCTCCTGTATATCCAACTACCGTAATACCATTTCTGTGTGCTCCCTCAATTATTTTGGGATCTGTCAATCATGTATTGGATTTCAAGGCATTGTGACGTGCTCAAGCTTCTGATATCGTCGGCTTGCGATGTTATTTCTGCTTGTGGTATGTTTGAATATATACGGGTGGTGCTCTGTGCCTCATTACTATGAAATAAACCGGTGAATCTGTGTTGTATGTGATGTTCAAAATACTATATTATCACTCTTGTCTTCCTTAGAGTTAGAGATTATGTAACAATGTCATAAGCTCATTTTTTGGACCACCCTGTAGGTTTCTTTGTATCGAAGCCAGTTACACCTGGTAGGCAGCAGCCCTGATTGTCGTAATCACAAGTGTTGTACTAGTATAGCTCATAGTTGATTTTACAGATTTTGCGAAATGTTTACAATGTGTACTAAGTACTAGTGAATGTGCTGGTAGAGGGACCAATTTCACTACCAATACCATGTCATTGTCAATTACTAGTAGATGTTTTGATACTCGATTTTTCTTTGTCTCCGTTGAGTTTGAAAGCTGAGAAGCGAGGCCTGATTCTGTTGTGATTTATGCTCTCCGATTTTATCCTACAAAAGCAAGTCAGTATTCGATGATGTGTTATTTGTTGAGCGTTGCAGACCCCACAAAGGTTACTGGTCATTGTCACCCGCCAATGACTCCGACCCCTGGGGGCATGCCTGCCCTTATATGAGCTTTGCAGACGTCACTGGTGTCAACATCACATGATTCATTCAGCATCCGAGCAGGATGTTTGTTAAGTTTTCCTGGAAAGCCGTTACCATGGTAACATGAACTGTTCATCATCCTGCTGGCTCTTGGATTGAACTTCGTTTACAGTTGTGTGTGTTATTGACTTTGATGGTTCGATCATTTTGTGCTTTCATTTATTATTATATCTTTTCTTGCTGGGGAAGTTGGATTGGACTCTTATTCTTAATTTTGCCAAATATTGTTATGTAAAAACTTATGGTATTTTTGCTGCTTCGCACAAGATACAACTTAGATTGTGTTATAAATATTGGGTCATAAAAAATGAATAAAGACTAGCAAATGCTTTTACTTCAGATTTGTAAGGCATTGCCTTGTGCATTTGTACTGCAAAATTCAAGTAAAAGCATTTACTAGTCTACTCATATGACCCGAGTACTGGGAGTGGGAGTAATGCACTCCTGGTGCTGCCACCTGGCAGTCATCGACTTGTAATCGTTAAAATCTGTTGCCAAATGTGCTTTGTACCCAATTATGGATGTTTCACGCCCAGAGGACAGGTCACTGTTTCACGTCATTCCGAGTTAAATCTGGTCGCTGTCCTGACTAGGGACGTCTATGATTAGATACACTGCACACAGTTCCCGCTGTGTCCTGCACAGCTTCATTACATACCAGATCAATTGCATTTATCTGTGAAAAGAATAAAATTTGTGTTTTGCATTTTGGCTCGTACGTTTGTATGATTTGTGTAGAGTAGAATTTTCTGTTTAGGACTAGATCATAGCGTTTAGAACGATTGAAAAATATGAAGATGGTTGTTGAAATAATTGAAATTCTGGCAGGATGAGGTTGATTGTTCATTGATGTTGTTGGCCAGAACTGACAGGCTCGAACATGTTACACATAAAAGAGCTGTTCGTTTTCGTCAGTTGAGGAATCCGAGTTGTGATCCTTGAGAAAATGGAGAAAGCCATGAAGCTGCAAATTGCAGTGCTTATTCTGTACAGCACAACCCCTGCAATTTGCAAGTGCATCGCTTTTCCCGTTTTCCCAAGGATCACAACTCAGATTCCTCAAATGACGAAAACAAACAGTCCCTTTGTTTGCATTTTAACCTGTGTTCACCTTTGAGGTCAAATGAATATGGATGCCGATGCCAGTAAAGTAGGTTGACTCCGAGGAATTTAGTACAAAAATAATTCAACAGATGGTGCTGCTATAATGTGCATTTTAGATGTATAGCTTTTTGTTGTAAATTGAAGTGTAATCCCACCGAAAAGTGTTCAATTGTAGAGATGAGTTCTCGTCTCTTACATGTATATTTTGTAACATAGTTATGTTGTCTGCTTTCTTTGTTTATATGATTAATCCCACTATTCTGCATTATATCAGTTTCTGTATAGTTGTCACCAGAGGTTAACCAATACCTGCCTTTACAGTGTTCTAGCCAGGCCAGTTTCACAGGGCGGTGCCACCCTGTTCAAAATTCAGAGGTCATTTTACCGCCCTGTTCAAATTTTTACCACCCTGTTTAAAAATGTAACTTGTAATGCATTTTCTATTACACCACCCTCATTGAATTTCACTCCCACCCTGTTTGAAAATACAGGGCCTTAAAATCATGCAGTCGTCCCACCCTGTTTGGAAGAATTTCTGGCTAGAACACTGTCTTGCATTGCCAGCGATGTAGCAGCCATATCTGGTAATTTCATGTTCGATTGCCTGAATTAGTAGTCATCTTGCTGGAAGTTCAGCAAGTTATTTCACCACACTAGAGCATTGTGTATATTGCGTTTCTTTTATGTTCTTGTGACGTAATTTTGTACAGATTTCTATATTTTTTGTACAGCGCACGCTTCTTAGCAATATATATATTAGAGAATTCATAAATGCTGGTGTTTTCATCTTTATTTTCTTTGAAGAGATGAAAGGAATTCCCTCTGCATTTTCAAGGAGAGTTGGGCCTATTGGAGGCTTGAAAGGGGCCTAGGCCTAGATGAAATGTTTGAGACCCCAAGTTGTCTGGGTATTCCCTCCAAACTCCCCCGCCCCTCCCCCCACTCAAAGTAAGGGTTCAGGGCTCCCCTAACCTTACCGGGTATAATAAAAAATTTTAAAAATTATATAAGGGTAGGGGGGCCGCGAAGCCTACCGTAATATTAGGGTTGCTACTGCCTAGGCCTATTGGACATTCTAACCCTAATCTGGTAGGACTGTGTCCGAGGATGCCGATACACTAAACTTCACCTATAGCCCCCGGCCCTTCCCCTTACTACTCACTCATCACTCCACCACACCCATCTCTCCCCTTTCCTCCACCTGCCACTCCCCCCACTGCTCCTCTCCCCTCCACCCCTGACACACCCACTTTTTCTCTAGGAAGCTTACAACTTTTGACTATAGGGGGCAGCAGCTGACGGTACTTGTCCCAATCGACGTCATCTTCGGAGGTACTCGGCTACATTCGGGCGGCCATCGTAACCTACCTCGACTGTATATTAGACTGGTTCCCGTCTTTGCCGCTCCACCCGCTGGCGCCAATCGTCTTCGACTCGGAAGCTTTCGGCAACCTTCGGGCAGCCATTGAAAGCACCTCGTCCGTATATAGCGGATTAATTGCGACCACCATATGGTCGGTAAACAGGTCAAGTGATGCGGTTTGTAGCTTTGCGCAGACTGGAAATAGTTCACATATAATGATTTTATTTAACTGAGGTTTGTTTGCACAAAATGAGTTATTTCGCAATGAATATAAATATATCAAAACGTTAGAGTAGTTAACTGTGCATTTTGCAACGATCTTTATCGAAAAAATTGTATGTATTGGGTGACCGTTTCTCCCTCCCCACCTCGATCACGAAACAAGAATGGCCGTCATAGCTTCACCACTTGAGAAGTTCAACGTGCTGTCATAGCGTGACAAACCCTTCATCAGGTAAGTTAACATGCTTCAACTCATTTTTTAA